>PVKA01005729.1:0-74349 GCA_004027165.1 Ctenomys sociabilis
TTTTTTTTTTTTTTTTTTTTTTTTTTTTTTTTTTTTTTTTTTTTTTTTTTTTTTTTTTTTTTTGTCTTTTTGAGACAGGGTTTCACTATGCAGTTCAGGTTGGCCTGAAGCTCACTTTGTAGCTCAGGTTGGTCTCGAACTCACAACAATCCTCCTGCCTCCGCCTCCCCAGTGCTGGGATTACAGGCCTGCGCCACCATACAGATTAAAATATGTAAGTTTCCTAAAAAGAAAGTCCAGAAGCTCATCAGCATATTTTTCCTGCATATAAATAAAAGCTTGAAACTATTTCATATACTTTGCTTAGCCTTTAAAAATTTGTTCTTTTTCATACACACACATTTTCCTTGTTACAAATAAATGAAATAATGAGACAGCACATTCCCTATAGGTACTGAATAAAAGAACAGCATTATCTGCATGGAATGTTTGCATTTGCTTAGGTGGGTATTTGAAATTAGAAGGTAAATATTGTCAGATTTCTACTTTAGAGTCTCAAGGGCTCTAGAACTTCCATTCATCTCTGCTCTATTAGAAATAATAGTTCTTTTATATATAGTTCATCTGCTGGAGGCAAGGGTTAGTGAATGTTTAATTTTTAGAAACATTTTTAAAAAACGTTTTACTTTGGCTACACATATTTCCATATGTAAAAAACAAAAAAAAAAAAAATCACAACTATGAACAGAGCAGGAGAGCCTCTTCCTGCTTGGCATCTCAGGCTGAAGCAAGGTTTATCTGCAACTCTAAATCACAAAGTGGGTGAAGACAGAAGGGATGCTTGTTTTTCTTCTTCCTTTGCCTAAGCTAATAGGCAAAGACACGCAGTCATCCGACCACAGCATGGTTGCACTTGGTTCATTTGGAACTCAGATAGACCTTAGAATAAAAATTAAAGCGAAATGATGATGAATTAGTCTTTGTATTGTAACTGATATTTAATTGGCATATATATTAGAATAAGTAAAATTTTCTAATGACATTTAACCAGTGCTAAGTGCTATTCATCTTAAAGGGTAGGTTCCTGTGTGTTCATGTATTTAAACCTTAAATCAGCCTCATTTTCACTTTGTACTGCTTTGGCTGCTCCTTTACCTTTCAGAGCTCAACACTGGGGTGTCAGGCTGTCTCTTTTGGGTCTACTATAAAACATATGTAGGAGTCACAGAAGCCCTGCATTACCCTGACAGGAGCTCTGCCACTATTTTCCTTTCAGTAGTCCCAGTGTGCATTTGGCTTGCTCTTTGCTTGCTTTCCTCTTTACTGTCTACTGATTTCACATTTTCAAATTTCTTCTTTCCATAAATCTACAATAATCTTGGCAACCTATTTATTAGAGAGTCTAACAATATGCTTGAAAATAACCCCAGTCCTACACCTTCATTGTTCATCAAACACCAGAGGCTAATTTTTGTGGCTTTGCGCAGTCCATAGCTAGAGGAAGATGGAGCAAAGGCATAGGGTGTGGAAGATTGTGCTGAAAGGGCCAGTCACGCTGCCTGCTCCTGAGATGGCTGCATCTCTCCTGTGAGACCACCATAACATGACACACGGGCTGAGCTTTTGCCAAAAACAGCATAGATGGTACTCACTGTTAGCAAAGGACGCCTCGAGAAACTCACCCATTCTGGATTTACAAGTGGAGAGAGTAAAGAGTTAGGAATGTCTGAGATTTATTCTAATCTTTGAGAAGTTCTCTAAGATTTTAAATCATAAGCTTTTATTTGGAATATTTCTTGAAGCTGACAAATATACGAACGAGACACTGTTCTGTACTGAACAGTGTAGGGTTGTGGGTCAGAAAGTCTTTTTCAACATGATGAAAAAATAGAAATTATTTGTTGTATAATTAGTAGCTCATAATTTAAGCAACTTCTTCAAGTCCGTGGACACATTTTTCAGCACATGATCTTCGAGGCAGTAGAAGATGGGACACAGGTGTCAGCTTGACCGTCACACAGGGTGCTATGTGCTAAAATACTGCAAATGTTTTGGAAATGGAGAGGTTAACGAACTCATATCTCTCTCCTGTAAGAATAACTTGCAAGAACAGAATTCTCATCTTGCAAGCCAGATGTTGAATGTTTTAAATTTAATGGAATTATTACTATCCACTTAATATTTTGAGATCATTTCATTTATCTTACTTGACAAATAAAGATTAAACATTTTCTACTGGTATGACTGTGATCTTTTTCATGATAGAATGTTTGTCAAAATAGAGCTGTGACTATTATAATTATAATGTTGATTTATCACTAGTGTTTTTGTTTCTAATGGAAGAAAAGAAAGAAACTTGAGCTCCATTCAAGTAAAAAGACAAAGAGTTCTAGCCTTGATCTAGGAGATTTGGGGAATGGCCTGGAAACCTCCCACACCCACGTCTTCCATCCTTCTACCATTTGCAAATTACTTGCAAATGCTCCACATTCAATCACAGTATAAAAGCATGACCTTCGGATCATGTTCAGTCTCACCCCCCTGGTCAGTATCTAATTGTACCTGTGTGCCTGTGTTTTGGAAACCCTACACTTCTATTTTTTTTCATCACAATTGTTATTTAATTATATAGAGTTCAGAGAAATTTATATGAGATGTCATGAAAACTAAATAATAGCAGGTGTGCTCTTACAAAACTAAATTAATGGCTAAGAAAAATGCCAGCTGCTGCTTACCACACAGGGGTGAAGCTCTTGCTCAGCACCTCTGCCCCCCTGTAACAGGTCATTTCTGAATGTGAAAGAAAATTCATGAATGAAATGTCTGCGCTTCTAAACTCTTATCTAAAGGTTTGACTTCAGTGGTGTAAAATCATGAGAAGCTTCAGGGATTATTTTCGGCAAAAGAAAGTGTTTTTATTTAGTGCTAAGCTGGAGCCTCAGGCAGCTGGAATGTGTTTTTGGCTTCTCTCGTGACCTGGAAAAGTAACTAAAATTTTGATTGTGGTGAAAACAGTATATTTCAACTTATCCTCTCCGTTCTCCCAACCACTCCTACTGAGCCAATATTCATAAAAATGTTCAAAAGCATAAAAAAAGATACAGATAAACAACAATTTGTATAATTCATAAATTGGCATTTGCTTCTTGATTTCTTGAGAATTCATTATATACACCATCCCTCCAAACTGAGAAAAACCATGAACACACATCATGGTCCAAAATATCTTGGCAGTATCATGTTTACTCTTTTCTATTCTGAATATTTTAGGCAAATTTTAAATTCAAATGGGTGGCAATTCAATTACTTGGGGCAGGAATATGTTTTAACCTTTGATTAGAGGATCATCTCAGGGTCTGCAACTCAGGGGATTTCTTAAAGTGCCATCAACTCACCACTGCCATGTGTGGACGTTCACATGCCCTGGACTCATTTATGGGCCTGGCTCCCTCTCTTTTGCCTCATTCCTAGAAAATAGGATTAACCCACTTCTGTGCACAAGCAGAAGCTGTTGACATGGTCCCAAGTCCCTGTTCAGAAGAGACAGAATTAAAAGGCGTTTTGTTCTCTCTAGGTTGGCAAAATGATGCAGGTGTGGACTTAAAAATTGTCACACTAGAAATTGCTCTACTAAAGTTTATGCTATTCTTGCTTCTTTACTCAGAAATACTTATAAATATAAATTCATCCAAACAAGAAAATGGCGCCAGAGGTTGTTGGATGTCTCTTGTTGTTCCTTATGGCCAAACCATGGTATCTTGGTGCCCTTCCTATGCTGTTCCTGAGGCCTGTCCTCCTTGTCCAGCAAATGAGGCTGGTCCTGCTTCCCAAGACCTGCATATGGGTGCAGACTCATATGTGCTTATGGTCAGCAGTGTTTCCAGAGCTGCTCCCTGTGCAGACACTGTCACCTTGCACCATGACAAGGGCTCAGAGTCAACTAACACCACTCAGGTGACTTGTTGAGTGAGTTAATTTCTTTCTTTCTTTGTTTTTTTTTTCTTTTTTGATGGTACCAGGGATTGAACTGAGACCCTTGAGCTTGCCAGAGAAGTGCTTATTCAAAAAAAAAAGAAAGAAAGAAAGAAAGAAAGAAAGAAAGAAAGAAAGAAAGAAAGAAAGAAAGAAAGAAAGAAAGAAATGAAATTTTAGGCTAGTTAATTTCTGCTAAACCTCTTTGGGCTTCCTTCTGAGAAGGCTGTGTGTACACCACTGGTGCCTTCTGCTGGTATTGTACCTTTTGGGTGCTTTCCAGTGGTGTTGTATGCAGGAGTCCAGGAGGGTGTTAACAAATATGGCCCTAAAAATCTGTGGTGACGGCCTTGGTGCATGGACAGTTTTCGCTGAAATAAGTCTTCAGGAATCAATCTCTTGATAAACAAATGAGGAAACCTAGGAGAAGTTCAAGCTTCCATCCATACCTGTATGTGTTTGTCTAGCCCATCTCATTGCAGAAGGCCCAGGAGGAGCAGAGGAGAAGCAGAGGCCTTCTCCCATCTTCACCCGTGGCCCACAGTCTAGCTTAAGTGCACCCACTATCAAGATCTGTGCCCACTTTCTCTTCTGCTCAAACTATTACTGAACTGAATATAAAAATAGAAAGAACGATAATGCTAACAGAAGTCATGACAAAAGTGACTATTGTAATTACTGAATCAAAACATGTAACTCGCATAGCAAGACAATGTTATGAAGAATTCCAAATCCCAGAGTACAAAATGTTCGCTTTATGATATCAAGAACCCATCTCTATGAATAGCAGGTGGAAATCCATCTTTTAGAAAACATCCTGTCTTTTTACCCATTCTTAAGCCTTCCGTTTTGAGTGCCTCTACTCTTTCCAGGTAAAACAAGTTGAAGTACGCCTTGCTGTTCTTTAATACCTCGAAAGCTGCATTTTTCTTTGAAATCTTATTTTCTCAAGAGAGAAGTGAAGGAAAAAAGCAAAACTAGGCAAGATTGTTCTGAAAGATACAGACTAGCAGAACAGTGTATGTTGGGAAATGGATTGTCACTGATCCTTGACTTCTTACTGCCTAATGATTGAGGCTTTATTCCTAAAGAATGCACACAGGATTTTACAAAGCTTCAGTGGTAGGAAGTTCTGTCAGTTTGCTGTCTGTCTGCTTCACCCTCCTGGTTCTCCCTTCCCTCTAACCCTCACAGACGCTGGGAAGGGGTTGAACTTCCACCACCACTGATGCTGCAGACTTCCATGCCATGATGAGTGTAGTTCAAAGTCGTGGTATCATTCATACCCTGATACAAGGATCAATACTCCATAGCCACAGGTTTTGTATCTGCAGCTTCAGCCAACTACACAAGGAAGAGTATTTGAAGAAGGATTTATATCTGCTCTGCAGTGAATAGGGTTGTTTTACTTTTCATTATCTCTTAAATAATATAGCATACCTATGTACACACTATTGACATTGTATTAGTGTGGTGGATTGCCAACTGGAGGTCAGCTTGTTGCACCCAGCTGAACAAAACCAGCATGGGTGCCACACGGTGAGGCCCAGCTGACAGTTGCTGCCAATAGCATAAGAGGCAGAACTAGAGAAGCTGTAGAGAGGCTGTTAGGGAAGATGTTTAGAGAAGCTGTTGGAGCTGTAGGGAGCTTGCTCCGCTGAAGACCTTGTCATGCTGGCTTTCCTGATGAACTTGGCTATTTATGTTGGGAAAAGAGCTTGGGACCTCCTTGTCACTGAGAATGGCTGTGATTCACTTTGGAGGAACTCTGGTCATCATCTTCAGCATTGCTTAATGGCTCCTGAGGGGAAGATGGTGCACTGCTCAGCCTCTTGGAGAATCTGGTCCAGTTGGCTTTCTTGTTGGTAACTCAGCTTTCCTCATCCTTGGAGGAGCTCACGACCTCATTGTTGCTGAGGAAGGCTGTGGTACTTTTCAGGGGAGCTCTGTTGCTTACCTTGAATGCTGCTTCCTAGATCCAGTTCAGATCCCTCAGCCTGCTAGAACAGATCCTGCATCCAGCTAGTAAAGACTTCTAGCTTCTACCACTGACCATTGGATCATCCCAGTACATATCCATGAAGCAGGCCTGAATTAGATGTGGTCCTGGGCTTTGGGCCTCCAGTAGAACTGTGAAAGGCATTATTATGGGCTGTTGGTTTTCAGCTGGACTCATGCAGGATATTAGGAGCTAGGCCTCAACTGGATTCTTTAGTCTTTAATGTGTGAACATATTTCCTACAACCTTTGTGTGTGATTCTTTTGGTGATTATTATAAAATAATCTTATAATTAACTATTCTGTATTATATTATTCTCCTTACAAAACCACGAACCATGATGCTTAGGCATGATGAGTTATCTAGAGGTGATTCAAAGCACAGGGGAAGATGTGTGTGTGTTATATGTGAATGCACCCCTTGGATGCATGTGTCTTGAGCACCTGTGAGTCTTGCCATTGTGAGGTCCTGGCATCACCATCAATGGGTACCGGAAGGGATCCACTTGTGGGCAGAGATCTGAACTGAGAGATTGTTAAGATTCTTTCTCCAAACAGAGACATTCATGACAGTTGCCTCATCCATTGCTAATGTGCAGATATACAGAACTATTCTACCATGTTTGATTTAACTATAGCAGTATAAGGACCCTCCTTCCTGGCCTTCAGCCAGGATGTTTGTCTGACTATTTTTCTTTGCCTTTCACTATTTAATTCCTAATCAAAATTGCTCTAGCTCTCTGTAATGTTATAGCCATAGTTAACAGATGCAGACTGTTGAGAATGCTAAGATATAACACAAAGCCGTGTTTCTATGATTTTGGAGGCCCTTGGACAGTGTTTCTGCCCCTTCTCTGTACTTCATACTCTAGTGTCTTCTATAAATTCTTTCCCAGTGAAAATCTCTTCAGGAGATCTCTAAAGAGGTAAGATCTTTGAATTGAGGTTTGAGAATATTTTTGGAAAAAGTAGGTTGAATAACCTATAGTAATTTACTTAAAAAGTAAGTGAAATAATTCTTTTTTGGAAGTGAAATAATTTGAAAGGGTTCCACAGTAGAACAGAAGCCAGAGTGCATGCTGAACGATTGCACAGGAGCCTCGACACGAAGTGTAGGAGAGGGATAGCGGCCCAGAGTCACATGGCCCCTGCCCACTGGCAGGCAAACATTTGCAGTGTTTTGCTTAGTAAGCACTCAGTGAAGTTGGCAAGATGGTCATCACCCCACCGGGCAGAGGAACATAGAACCAAAGCTCCCGGAAATAATGATTGCAGCTGTGATCTCACGCTGACCCTTGTGCTGCTCAGCACCTGGACCCTGAGGCTGGCTGTCCTTTCCATTCCTCTCTCTGGACCCCCGTGTCTGGCTTTAATTTCTATTCCTCTCTCTGGGCCCTGTGGTGGGATTTCCTTTCTGTTCCTCTCTCTCTGGGCCCTGTGGTGGGATTTCCTTTCTGTTCCTCTCTCTCTGGGCCCTGTGGTGGGCTTTCCTTTCTGTTCTTCTCTCTCTGGACCCTGTGGCGGGCTTTCCTTTTCACTGGCTTGCACACAACCTCCTTTCCCACACGTGAAGTGAATGCCATCATGGACTCCATTCCTGTCCCCTCCTGAGGAAGCAGATATTCCTCCCAATCTTCCTCCCAATCTTAACTTTTTCCCACGAGATGTTTTGGGACACTGATTTTAAATATTACCCTCACCATCTGCCACCATTACAGGGCCAGACCTATGGCCAAAGGCAACCAAATGCAGCCTTTGCTTGAGATTTCACAGAATGGATGTTTTTCTCCAGCAGAAAGGATTTTGTGAAAACAGTGATTAAATTAATTAATTACCATACAGTGTGTTTCTGAGGTCGGTGTGGTAATAGTAGAAAAGATGAATACAAAAAGCAATGCTTTGTGGTTCAGAAGCACTTACTGCCCTGGTCTATTAGCCAACAACAGATGGTGGAGGCCCTGGCCCAGGTCTGAGACCCCTGTGAGCAGGAAGAAGGTGATGATAAATGAGCAGTGATTTCCCAGTGCGGAGCAGGGTCTAGGAGCCAGAGCCCGGAGGCGGATGCACCGGGCTGCAGTGTCAGCTATGGAATCCTGTCCAATAATTCATTTTATTTTTTTCCTTTCAGAAAAGAAAGCACAGAAATCTTATTCTTTGTGTTTATGAAATCTTCAGAAAGCCGACAATAATTCATTTGCTTGTGAAATGAAATTATTGGCAGGACCTTGTGTTTGTTCCAAGCTTGGTTGGGTTTCTCATCCCTTTGCTGTGTGCAGTGTGCAATGGAGAATTTTCCCTTGTTCACTTTCACTGTGCTGGTCTCCACTTGTCTGTCTGTTTGGGTAAGGTCTGGTCTTATAAACCCCAGGTTTGTGTGTGTCTATTTTCAGGTAAAGGATACCATTAAGAATCTCTTCTGGGAAAAAAATAGTATTTTCCAAAAGGGTTAAGATGCACAAAACTTGCTCTGAGAAGATGAGTGAGGGTGTATCTTAATATTCCAGAGAGGTCTCTACTGTGCAGAAATGTTGGAGTTAGTTTCCTCGTGTTGTATCTGTCTGTGCACACTAAAGAAGTTTATCTTTCTGGGTCTGTCTTTTAATTCCTTACAAAATGAGAATGATTTGCCCCTCCTAAGGCACAGAGGAGATGATTATCTTTTAAGTCTTTTTTAATCAAGTACTGCAAAGGAAATAGTAGGTCCCTAAGAAGAGGTAGCCCGGCATTAGGTAGTAGGCGTGGTGATATTGATAATAACAGTCTTTGCCATCACGATATAATGCAGTGGAAGAAGCAGACTTCAAAGTCCCTGAGGACTGACTCCTCAACAAGGGGAGTGAGTGCAGCCACACAGACACGGAGGACTTCCAAGGGCCCCCGGGAAATGAAAGTGAACGACTCTTGGCCGCTCTATAGGCGTGAACCACCCAGCGGTCACAGAGACACAGGACATTCAATTAGCATCTCAGTCTATTTTAATATTATGTTGTGCAATGATAACCAGGGGGAGCCAGTAGATACTGGCTGATGTTCCCTTAAACAGGAATAATTTAACAGCCTCATGCAGATCATTGCTTCTCTGAGATTTAATTTATGACATCAAACTCCAGTTCTGAATTAACTGAATGAAGAAAAATAGAGGGTTTTCAAATACAAGATTTACAAGATAAAATAGCCCATTTTCCTGGATAGCCACACATTAAAGTGTTTTCAGTAGTTCTGCTCTCAAGTGCTGGTATGTGAGTCCTGGCTTTGGACTATCTGTCACTACAAGGCCCTCTTCTCACTAAGCTCCTTAAGTAAGTCTTGTATGTCTAGTTTTCTTATGCATGTGAAGCCTGTTCATCTTACACTCACAGTGATTTTTGACCGAGTCCCTCACCCCTAAGTGTCACAGCTTTAAAAAAGAAAACAAAAAACAGTCTAGTTCTTTTAAAAACAGAAAATGGAGACAGTTGTTTGTTGGAGGGATCATAGGTCATACAGCACATTCAAAAACAATGTTATGTCCTCCAAAACCTTTTGTGGTATATGGGCAGAAACAGACATTTGGAGATTTTATCTATAGTTCTGCATGACTCTGAGGCCTTGTTGTTGTATACTCATAGATGACATATGAAAAGAATTTAGGGAAAATTATTTTCTTCTTAGAACTGACGTAGAGAAGAGTGCTCTATGTCTAGGTGTCAGGGAGAAAAGTGTTGCTCAGGAAAGAGATACAGATGCAGGAGCCGCTGTGCTGTTAGGCTACTGAAGCTCAAGGACAAAGCACTGGCACCCAGGACTGGAAGGCCAGGCTACCTTGGGTCACAGCTTCCAGGGATTCAGTGCATGGCCAGTGGGTTCCCAGGTAAAAACATCACAGTGGAAGGGGTGGTGGAATAGGCCTCTTATTCCATGGCAGCCTGAATCAGAATGACAGAACAGAGCCAGAGACAAAGGGCCGCGGGACTACTTTGTACCCAAGAACATGTACCCAGCACCACCCAATACCCAGAAGCATGCTCACCAATTTACTAGGCATTTCTTTCATTTGTTTGTTTGTTTGGTTTAGGGGTGGGATATGGGGAATCTAACATAGACCCTTAGGATTGCCGGGCAGGCATTGCACCACTGGGCTAAATTTCTGGCCTTTAATTGAATAAAGTTGACAAATCAGTATTATTGGTCACAGCAGGGAAATAGTGGCAGGCAGAATAAAGACATGAAGTATTTTGAGTGGAGAATGACCCTTGGGGATGCAGGCTGATTTGGACATGTGATAAAGCTGTGTATTTGTGTTCCTATAACATTATATATGCACAAACTCTGTGTTTAGCTTGCCGGAGTCTGAATATTTCATGTTAATATTCCCACATTAATTTTCAATTTTTAAAGCCCCTGATCTCAGGCTGAGAGAGCACCACAAGTCCCCCTGGGGCCTCAGAGTGTCCTTAGGGTCTGGTGTACAGGGGACTCCCAGAGGTGTGGGTTCTGATGCATGTAAAGAAGCCACCTAAAACTACCCCTCCAGTGGGTCCTGGCCAGGTCGACAACAGGGAGAAAACACTAATTGTATGGAAACAGAGATCATGCATGTCTTAACTAAATTGAATCTAATAATTTATAACTGGCCTGAGGTAAAATGTCTTAGGAAAAATATTTTACTGAATTGACAATATTAAACACACTAATACAATTATTTGTGAACTTATTCATCTGACAAAATACATGGGCAGATGCTAAAGGCTGAGAAATACTTCACTGTGATGACCCTTGCAAAGGTGCATATGTTAAATAATTTACAGAAACTACATATTCACATAAGTTAATGAACTATTTTATAAGTATTATAAATTATATGTATTTTATCTATCAAATTCACAATATTCATCTCCATCTCTATCAAAGATTGCATGACTCAGTAAAAGTAAAGTCAGCAAAAAGGGGCAAATCATAATGAGACATTTCCACAAATGTTCCTGGAATTGATGAAAATAGTTCCAATCTTAGATGCATTATCGAGAAATGTCAAGCTATTAATGACCCACACTTGATCCTAAAAGCTTCCAGAGAGAGAACAAAGTGACATTGAAAGAATGAAGCGTCACAAGGGCTTTGGATGTCTCCACTGCAAACCAAGATGACAGAGTAGAGTGACCACGCTCAAGAGTGGAAGCTCAATGTGCACAGCACAGGCAAGTCTTGCATCACACCCAAACTGTGCTCATTTAGGGCGAAAACTCATTGTAAATGCTGTCCATAGCATTCTTTGCTCCTAAATGTGACCTTTCTATACATGCAGGGCATCTACGTTTACTCAAATAGAAAAGAGATAATTAACTGCATTAATAGTACATGTCATATATATATATATATATATATACATACATATATATATATATATATATATATATATATTACAAATTTACTTAAGTCTATTCTACATGAAAATTCAAGCAAAAAATAAAACACTAATTTATAATCTTAGGCTTAATGATGCAATCTTCTATAAATTCTGATTTTGCTTCCTGCCTTAAATTGAAATTACACAGCATGGTTGAAGTTTGAGAACCATTATTCTGTCTTGGTCCTGAGTGTTCTAGCCAAGGCCTCCTTTTTTACCTTCAATGCTTTCAGCCTTTGAGACAAGGTTCTGCTGTACCTGCCTGAGCCATTTTCTGCTTCTCTGGCCACAGAGAGGCGTGTCTGTTTCCCATATATTTCTACACTTTTTATAGTGTGTGTTAATTACCCTCTGTGACCTCTGCAGGCTGCCCTTAAACCATTCTGTGGACTGAGTAGAACACAGCATGGCAGAGCCCTGCATGTTCCTTGGCTTCTGGTCATAAGAAGGCCTAAAGGATTTGAAAACAAATGGATTTCATAAGGATTCAGATCATGTATATCAACATTTAGGCACCATGAGTCAACAGAGATTTTGCATTTTAATTTTCATTTTATACATAACAAAGATATTTCATATTAAGCGTTCTAGGCTGAACAACCAATGGTCTTGGAGAGCTCAAGAAGAGTACAGAAGGAAACACAGAAGTTTCTGGAAGAAAGCTTTGAAATTCATAGCAAGAAACACTGATAGGAGAAGCAAGTGTTGGGCGGGAATGGATACTGTGGAGGAAAGAGCTGCCTGCAGTGGGACCACGAGGAGGGGGAACCGCTAACCGAAGGACATGTGTGGGATGAGGGCTGCAAGAAAGGACCTGAGGCTGGGAATGTGTCTGTGGAGGACATGTGGAAGGAGGAACTTCTGAACCGATGTGGGAAGAGAAAGCTAGATCCAACTGGTTCGCATAGGACTAAGAGTCGTGCGGGCCAGGGGCGCAACGGGTATAGCGTCTGAATACGGATCAGAGGGATAAGAGACGCAGGCCCACAGACACGTGCAAGGGGGCGCTGCTACTCTTCAGACAGTTGTCGGAATGAGTGTTCTCTTAGCCTTACTAGATTTTGCTCCAACTAGAGCTAGATCAGGTTACTTTGTTCAATCTTGGGTAGCTCTTTTTACATAATTTTCTCATACTACATAAAAGTTTCTATGTTTTTAATTAAATTAGCAAGATAGGAATTTTGAAGATTTACCATAGCTCAAGATTGTTGAATTCTACAAAGAACAAATAAATACTGTATTAAACCTCAAAGATGTGTATAAATTGAGATCAGTGCCCTGGAGAGTGCTTCTAAGGTCTGAATGAGCACAGAGAAGACCCAGATGCCAGTGTGGGAACTTGGGCACCTGCAGTCAGCTCCTCTTCTTCTGGCCTTTTGTGGTGTTATTCTTCTTTAGAGGAAAACATAACCTGTGTTTGCATTCCAGCAAAAGGAAGGGGAAACGATGATAACATAGCAAGTCCCCAGCCTTAGACAAATGTTAAGGACTGTAGTTAGCCTCACTTCCCCTAATTGAAGTGCCTCCAGGCACAAAATGCACACCAAGCAGAAGTGGTTCTGTTCTATTTTTCTTGGGGATAAGAAATCGTTTCCTGGGTTTGGTTTTCATAGAGCCTTTGAGGACTGTCTATGCTCCATGCATTTGCCTTTGTCCTTAGGCATGTGCAGCCTGTCTCGGCTTCTCGGAGTCAGGCTTCTTCAGTGTCACAGTGACACTTCCTTGCCCTTGTTTCTCACATTAGCTGCTTAATGTCTGATTCTGGAGTCGCCACCAAGCCTCCGCTCCCCAGGGTCAAAACCCAGTGTTCCCTTCCACTGCTGTTAAAACGTCGAGTTATGCTTTAGAAAGAAAGGGAAATACATACATTACACGTGTTGCCCCATGATTTCAAGCTCTTTTCTCTGGGATGAATATGTGCTTACACTTTTATTTGTTAAGCAAATAGCCATTGATCACCTTCCATGGCTGCACACAGTTTCAGGCCGGGGAAATAAAGTGACAAGTAAGGCAAAGCTCTTGTTTCCGAGACCTCACAGTCTTAAGGGACAGAGAAACTGAGGGTGAGTGTGGGCTTTTAGCTAAGAGCAGCAACTTTGCTTCTCACTGCCAGCGCCTAAAGAATGCACTGCGCGGAGTAGACACACAGGAGACTCTTTGTGAACTCTGGCTATGCAAGTGAGTATTAAAATAGACATGGGGCTACAGTGGAATTAACACAGAAGCCTGGGAAGTTATTTTGTATTCGCTTAGGAAACTTGTATCAATAGCTTAGGTGAAAGTGGTAGCAGAGAAGTGCTGCAGTAGAAACAGCAGGACTTGGAGTTAGGAGAAAACCCAAAAGGAGCGCTGCTTTTAGCTTGGAAATCTGAAGAGTCTATGCATAGAAGCTCATTTAATAAATGAAATAAAAAACAGTGAGGTTCTCTGCACTCAGAAGGCTGAGGCATGAGAATCGCCATGAGTCTGAAGCTAGCCCGGACTACACAGTGAATTCAAGGCCAGTCTGATCTACATGGTGAAATGTTATCTCAAAAAAAAAAAAAAAAGGAAGAAAAAAAGAAAGAAAAAGCATTAGTGAAGAATCTATGAATCTACAGGCATCCACAGACAGAAATGATCTGAATATCTATAGATGAGTTTACTCCCAGGCTTATGTAGCACTTAGCTGATTATCAAATACTGTAAACATATTTCCTTCTCCTGTGTAGCACAGAACATGCAACGATAAAAATAAATACCGTTTTGTCAGAATGATGTAACAGTTTGGTTGATAGTTAGTAGTGTATGTATTTCATTTATTGAAGCTATCAAGGAAACATGTAATGAATATGAATTAAACATCAAAATGCTCAGCAGGGCAAAGGCAGTGAGGGAAGAGAACGCAGAAGAAGACTTGAGATGGACCTCTCTACATAACTTTTATTCAAAGAAGTACAAGAGAGAAAAATGTACAAGGTAGGGGCAGCATCAAGAGAAAGATGAAGAAGTTACTAGAATGTTAATGGAAAGCTGAAAATCAAAAAGACCAACCCAAAATTAGTAAATGTAACAGATAAAGCTTTATTGGTGGCAGAGTAACCAGCTAAGAGATGCATGAGGAAGCAGGGTACTCACCAGGCTGAAAGCCAGGAGAAACGAAGGAGCCTGGTGTAGGACCTACTTACAGATAAACACGATGGTAGAGCAAGATAGCAAAGAAAATGCAAGCACCAAAGCCTCAGGCCTTATGTTTCAGTGACTGGAGGGGAGCACACACTGGTGGAAGGAGGCAAGGACCTGTGGACAGAGAAGCCTGGGGTCTGCAGGAGATCCGAGAGTGGGTGGGGACTCAGAGTCTTAGCAGGACTGCAATTTGCATTCAGAGGCAAAGCCTGGGAAATTGCACTGGAACTGGGGAGACACTAGGGAGAGGAGAGCATGTCTCGAGGAAAGGGAGGCAAGCAAGTCAGGGCCAGGATTAGAACACAAGGACAGATTGCACAGAGAATTGGGCCTAACTCACAGTGCTCGGGCCTGATGGAGCCTTGCAGAACTTGATGGGATTGGTGCAAAGAGTTTCGGGGTGGGGATGTCACAGTAGCTGATACTGGCTTTTGTAACTTGGAGGGTGGCAGACTGCAACCCTGTTATCCCAGAGTCTGCAGCCCACTATGTAGAATGTATCTCACACCCTGTTTGCAGCCACATGTGGCTACATTACTGGTCACATGTGATCTGCAGCCAATAAGAGGTGAATAGGGAAATGTAAGAGATTTTCAAATCCTGGGCTTGCTCCCTGGCTCTGCAGCTGTGCTCATATCTTGATGCTGGGACTCAGCCCTGGTGGTAAACTGACATCAATTATGCAGATACAGGCAGCGTCTGGCATGAATCACACTAGAAAACAGTAGCATCCTCTGGTCCAGAAAGTTTCCATGGAAAGGAGCCATTTATCCAGCCCTCTTTGTCCACCTCCATTTCTTACAAGTGAGGGAGAAAAGATTTTACTTTAGATTATAGACTGGGAGGCAGCTGACTGTTCCCAGGCCTTTGCCTCCCTCCAGGGGCTGAGGCTGTGTTCCTCTCCCTCCTGTTCTCCGAGGGCTGGGGCTGTGTACCTCTTGCTGAGGACACACACAGATGCGCTGGACTGAGTAGAAACAATTGGCAACGTGATTCTGGATGAGGACTAGGAAATGTTTATTGTCTCCACTTCTGTCACCCCAGCGTCCTTTCTTTACCATTCTTCGCACTTGGTTTGCCATTTCACACCTCCGAACGTTGCTCTTTCTTCCCAGACTGGGTTTTCCCACCCTTGGATCTTTCCACTCAATTCTAGAATGTCCAGATGAGGGAGCCATCCCTCAGCGCTTTCCGCTGTTGATCAGTTGCCGTTCTGGGCCTGCATGTGGATGATCCACAGGCAGGAACTGGTCTATTGTGCGAAGATTGTTTTCAACACACTTGTCCTCTGCACGTGTGTGTGCCCCTTGTGGGCAGGCAACGTGGCGCCTCTATCTTCCACAAGCACCTTTAGGTTCCTAACACGAAACTGTAACTTGACTCATGGAAAAACCTCCTAAGAGATGAGAGAAAGAAACATTGTTTTCTTTGGGAGAATGATGGCTTCTCCCTCAGAAGTCTGAGATCCAGAGAGGAGCAATTGGTAGTTATGCATTGAAATGGAACTTTGTCATCCATTTAGATCTGTTGTAACAAGAGTCAGTACCTGCGAGGATAAAACCTTCCACAGAGATATACTGTCATCAACACATAAAAAGTTGAAGAGGATATTAGATGACACTCCCATTTTCTGATCTGAGTGCACAAAGGCCTTAACCAGAGTTTACCATGGTGCTAATTTATTTATACTCTGCTTTTGCTTTTCCAAATCTGTCTTTTCTTTCTTTCTTCCTTCCTTTCTTTCTTTCTTTCTTTCTCTCTTTTTCTCTGTCTCTCTGTCTCTCTCTGTCTCTCTCTCTCTCCTTCTGTATTTTAGGGAGGAATCCACAGGGTGTTCAGGGTCTCACTACTAGAATGGACTCATAGTGATCCACCTGTTTATAGCCCCCCAAGAGCTGGGATTACAGTCGTGCACCACCACACCCAATCTCAATTACTGTCTCAGCGCATAGGCATTGCAGGCCCTGGGAATTGAACCCCCATCCCCTGTGCCTGCTTGCAGGCACTTTAATCTGCTGAGCTATATGGCCAGCCCTATTTTCTTTTGTAACAAGACTAAATCTTATGGCAATCTGAAAACTAGAAGTCAGGGCCCGAGATTGTGATACAGAAAAAAAGAGAAAAACTACTATTGTCAGAATATTACAAAATCTGATCACTTTCTAAAATCTACCACAGACTTGTGACTGAATGTAAAGGCAATTTTAAGTCAAAGTGAAGAAAAAAATGAGAGGGAAGAACAAATGGGCCACATCCAGCAGGGACAATGGCACCACGTGTGGAAGAAGCACGCAGTGTATGTGAGGATTCCTGGACTGGACATGGCTCAGGCACAGAGGTGCCAATCTTAGCATCTTGTGGTGATTTGGGCGCTAACAGTGTGCAGCGAGGCGTAGCGTGGCTGATCTCCCTCCAGATCAGAGCGCATGAGATAATCCCAGGGAGACCTGGGCTCACCCTTAGCTGAGTTCTGCAGCTGACCTCTCCCTCTGTATCCTAGTCCTCTTCAGTGTGAAGTGAGAGCATTCTACAAGGTGCCTCCTGTTCCTTGGGTTCTAGAATTTTTAAAATTAATTTTATTGAGAAAAAATTGCAATGAGACAGCTTCAAAACAGGTTGGTAGGAGAGTTGCAATAATGAATACATTGCATATTGTTGTCTTTGTAGTAGCCATTCGTAGCACAGGATGCAGACATGATATCCTGTCCAAACAGCATTAGTACAAATCGTTCTTCTTATTGAATTAAGAGAAATTAGCTACATATCTATCTTTTTTTCTTTTTCTTTCTTTCTTTTTTTTTGGTACTAGGAATCAAACTTAGGATCTTGTGCTTGTCAGGCAGGTGCTGTGCCATGGGGCTACATCCTCGGCCCCTGTTCCTCCTTTCTGTAGCTGTAATACTACTAATTTTGATTATGTGAAACATTGACCAAGGACCTCAGGTTCTATTCCTCTGTAGAGTTTGAATAGACTTCAACTTTATATTACTAGCGGAAAGTAGACTTGCACAGTGACCCTATCCATTTGTGTCTGAAGGATGATCTTATCCCTAACACAACCAGAAGAGTTAAACACCTCTAATAATCTCAAGAAAAACTTGATGGCATGCTTCCTAGCATGAGGATAACAGTTACAAACTGCCAGTGAGATGTGCTTGAGTGGAAGGATGATTACTGGTCACTTGGTTGTGACAGGGAGCATCTCAGATGTCTCACCTATTTTGCATGCAGCTCTTTTCCAATCCTCTGTTTTACTAAAAGTGCAAGTTTCCATTTGTCATTCAAAGATAACATCTTTGCTAGGCAATGGATGCTCATTGATATGCAGATGGAAGAACCTGCCTGTCTTTAGGAGCTTCAGGCTGTGGTCTGCAGCTTCCTGGAGGTCTGCAAAACAATGGGACAATGGGCCTTTCATGATTGTGGGACTTTGATTTGCTACTAGCAAGTTACTGGACTTTTATCTCTTAACCTTACTTAGCATGAAAAAGCAAAGAATGGTCTCTACTAGGTGTTTTTAATGCAGAGGAGATGATCTTACCATGAAATAAAAGCTTTTCAGTACAAGTTCATAATACAAGATCATTCGTAAGACTTCAGTGACTAATCCCTTCCTTGACAGTTTCAATGTTCATCCAGTGCCTATTTTGAAGTGCTAGGAACACATGTGTCCTCCAGCAGGAGCCTCTATTCTCACAAAGCTTAAATTTGAGTTGCTGTCTAATAGACAAATGCACAATTAATGAAGAAACTACTGGCAAGCCGTGATAAGAAGACCCAGTTAAATTCCCCCTGTGATATAGGATGAGGCTAAAAAGATTGACTGTGTCAGGATGTTTATCCATTCAGTCCATCTCCAAGAGCACTGGAACATTCAGGACTGTGTTTTGGTGCATTGAAGAGAAACACTAAAATAACCAGCTTTGAGAAGATTGGGTGATTCTCTGCTATGGTGGAGAAGAACAAAGGGGCCACTGTTACAGCAGGCCCTATATACTTCAGGTCTTCATGGGGTTCGGTCTCTAAGGTCTTCAGTCCTAAGAACTAACTTGTCACCTTAAATCACAATATTACAGCAAGAAGGAGAGAATGATAGGCTATAGCCAAAGGGGAGCTTCCCTGTTGTCCTTCTGAAGGTTCCCTGAGATGAACACACAGTAGGCAGAAGGATTGGTGAAGACTGCACGCACATTTTCCTAACTACAGTTTGACATAAGGAGGGAGACTTCAGACTGCAGAACCATAAATGAGGACAAAGTCCAGTTTTATGTTTGAACACAATAAACCTTCGATGCATGAAGATATGACTGAACAAAAAGAGAGTGGTGTAATAGTAACAGACTGAGAGGCAAAAACCTGAGAGAGCCTCCCTGTGCAGGTGCTGCTGAGCCTGTCCAGCGGGGTAGGATGGACCCCTTCCTGGAAGAGGGGTCTCATGGTCACTACCACACAAAGAGCCTCAGAGAATTTCTTTATAGGCAATTCATACACAGAAATGCAGGGGAAATCAGAGCAATCCTGTTAGGCTTTGTGCTCAGCTTTGGGGAAAGGGCCTTTGGCTTCTGTGACTTGACTTGGGAGAGAAGAGAGTGTGAGAGACAGCGCAGAAGGCTCACTTGGAGACGTCAAAAGCAGCCGTGCTGCGTATCACTGGGAAGCCCCTCTCACACCTTCCTGCCCAGCAGCACCGCGTTGGTCCCCCAGATGCAAGAGTGAGTGAGACCAAGTTGTGCTTGCTGGGGTCATGAGATCCACAGCAGCCCCAGGGCTGGGACAGAGGTGGGTCGGGCACCGTGGAACGAGGAAGAAGGTAGAGGCCATGAGTGCAGGTGATGGCAGATGCAGAGCAACCGCAGAGCCCAGGTCCAGATGGCATTAGGAACAGGCCCAGAGGGTCCGTGAGGCACCGGGGAGCACTCTGAGCCTCCTGTGGGTGGGGAGGGGAAGCCAATGGCATGTTTTGAGGAAGGAAGTGACATGATTTGACATACATCGTCAGAGAAAAGTATTTCTCCTATGAATTACTTTTAAAAATAGAACTTTTAAAATCAAAATGAACATGAATTTAGTTCCCAGACATCAAGGTGTCATTATATAAATTATCATTTTCTAGGGACTTCAAAAATGCCATTTGTCTCCCATAAAAAGAAGAGCTGATTTGCTAATTGGTTTACAGAAGGTGGAGCTAATGATCTTGTATCTGTCAAGAAATGTGTGGATCCAACGATTGTACCTGTGAGCTTATGAGTTAGGCGGCGGCACTTCCATGAGTGCTGGCAGCTACCATGAGTGCCCTGAATTGAGACAGATATGTGTGTGTGTATGTGTGTGTGTGTGTGTGTGTGTGTGTGTGTGTGTGGAGAGAGAGAGAGACAGACAGACAGACAGAGAGAAAGGCAGAGAAAGACACAGAGACAGAGAGAGACAGAGACACAGAGAGAGAGGTACAGAGAGACAGAGACACACAGAAACAGAAACAGAGAGAGATAAGAGACAAAGGCAGAGACAGAGACAGAGACAAAGACACCAGAGCAGAGCAATAGCCAGATATTTTTGTGTAAGTTTGTCAAGGTCCAGACATGACACATGCAGGTCACTCAGAGAGAATGAGGCACTGCTTTGGGACCTAGCAGGTCCCGTTGTGGGAAAGCAGCCTCCATTTAGGGGCACATGTCATTTGCAAGGAGCAGCCAGCCAGCTCTTGCCCTCTGTTCCCTGAGAGACACTCTCCAAGGTCGTCTGTCCGCGCTCCAGAAGCTCTTGCAAGCACAGCTGAGTGGTGAGGAGCGGGCACCTCCAAGGTGGAGGGGAGTCAGAGAACTCTGCTGATGTGAGCATGATTCCACTTCATCATTTGAACGTGCTTTTTATTTTCTTACAACATATGCCAATTCCACTATTTATAAATTATCATTTTAGTCTGAAAGAGGTGTTCACACACTATTTTAGGAACAAAGTCAGAGAAGCTGTTTATATTGACATTTGAGGTGCTCACACACCTCAGGAGCATTGAAAATTATTTGTAATGTGCCAAACACAAGCCTCACACTATGATTCCTACAAGTCAATGCATTGGAGCACCTTGGACTTTCAGAAAGCAGTTAAGGAATCTAGGCACTCTGATTCTGCTCCCGCAGGACCCTTCTGTCACAAAGTGCCTGAGATTTTCCAGACCAAGCAATTCTCTGTCTGCACCAATGGAATGTCCTAAGATGTGACTCGACAGCAGGGGTGCACAGCGCATGCCCACACTCATGCCCCACAGCTGTGTGAGCATTTCAGAACACCAACTAGAAGTCCTAAGTTTTCAGTTTGCCTTCTGATTGTCCAGGTATACCAAGCACCACACGATATGTTCTTCAGCTTTAGTTGTTTGCCATGATGGTGCAAAGGTCTGACAGAAGCTTGCTCATACCAGCTTACGATGAAAGATACAACTCAGAATCAGTGATGTGGGAGAGAAACACGACAAAGAACAGGGAGTGAGTGTGGCACTGCCGGGGCTGCCCTGAGCCTGAACCCACCAGAGATCACCAACCTGGAAGCTCTTCACCCCTCTTATTGAGGGTCTGTGGGGATGCCATGGTTGATTAACTCATCTGCTGGTGTTGGCAAGCCGATCTGGAGGCCCAGCTCCTTCCCCGTGGCTCAGGTAGGGCTGAGATTCTTGTCCTCCAATTCTGAGCTGGTCTTTTGTGGTTCTCTGTGCTTTGAGGGGTACCTCATTACTTTGACTTGGGTATGGTTGAAAAGGACTTACTGTGTGTGATGACAGGTACTTCTCTTGCCCCAGTAACTCAGAAAATTATATAAGGATTTAGGAACTCCAGATCAGGATTCGTAAGTAGAGACCAATACATAGTCCATATGTCCTGTCCTCACTTGACCTATACGTCATCAGCTCTCAGTTACTTTCACATCCAGTGATGTCTTTCTGTCTGCTATCATTGTAATTTTACAGATGTGAGCCATGGAAATGTTTAGGGACCAACACTTGTAAGCCTCATGTAAGATTCTCTTTATTTACTTTCAACATGCAATAGGGATAATTCTAGTGTTTTTACTAATTTCCTACAAAATGATAGCTCCAAAATTGTTGTTTTTTTCTATCCATATTATAGAGAAGTTCTAATTCTATTGCAAGTATCCATTACTTGATATTAAGTACTCTTTTTTTTTCCATGATCCATGTATGGTAAATTTTCACCTAATAATATATCCTCCTTGCTTTTAAGTAAAAATATGAATCAAATGATATTTATTTAAAGTTTTAATAAATCTTTAAATTTATTAAAAGTGCTAGGCAGTTTTAATATTTGAAAAATCAGTCTTGGTAAGACTCTAGATCCATAGGTTAAAAGCTGGGTGTGGTGGTTCATGCCTGTAATTCTAGTACTCGGGAGGCTGAGGCAAGAGGATGGCTGAGAATGTGAGGCCTGTCTGGGCTGATAAGTGAGTTCAGCACCAGCCTAAACTACATAGGGTGTTGGTGTCTCAAATGGCCAAGGTAGAAGAAAGAGGTCAGCGAAGACTAATTGTAATCATGTCAGTTATGTAGAAAACACAGTTGAAAAGAGTAGGTACTTATTTATAACTAAAAAGCCTTGCTATGCTGGTGCTGGGGCAGTGTCCTGATGCCCACCCACCAAAGCCCTGTGCAGCCAGGGTGGGGCTTTTTCAGAGGTGGATGAATCTAGAGTGTGTGAATGATTCATGGTCCAATTCTAGGATTAAAAGTGTTAACAGGGTTAAGGGGCTGAGTGCGCATCAGCCCACTGGGTGCTTTGGAACGCCCGCAATCCTGGTGGCCTGTGTGTAGCACGAGGGCCGGACAGAGGCCCCTCCTTCCCCTTGTTCGCTGCGCTGCCTTCTGCCCACCACGAACTGTTTCTGCTCTGCAGTGCTTCTCTGCCCTGCGCCCCTGCCTGGGAGCCAGCCAATTATGGACTGAAAGTTCTACAAACTGAGCTAAATAAATGTTTCTGCTTTTAACTTTGGGTGTCAATAATTTGGTCTCAGTAATGAGAAAATTAACTATGACAGCTAGGAACACAGAGGACTTTCTCGAAGCTCATAAAGAGCATGGGTTACAAATTCTGCTAATTAGCTTCCTTAATGGTGTGAAAGTCAATGACTTCCTCCAAAAGGTCACAGGAAGGCCAAAGGTCACAGGAAGGCCAAAGGTCATGGGAAAGCCATGATGTCTGCTTTTATCACTGCTATTGAATATAGCACTCATAGTTTAGTACTGTAGGACAATTAAAGAAAAACAAAAAAGAGAAAATAGAGAGAAAAGGGGATACATATTAAGGTCACCTATAAGTGACCCCCATGTCACTCAGGAGGTATTGCTTCTCCCTATTCCTTTTCTCCAATAGATTTTCCTACTCTGAAAACAAAGAGTTACAGATTAGAAAAAAGAGGTAAATATTTTATTTCTGTAGATGATATAATTATGTATATAGAAAGTCCTAAGAGATTTAATAACAGCAAAGCAGCTTTCCAGAATTAGTATCTTCAGAAAGGCCATAAGACATAACATGGGGCTGGGGCTGGCCAGACAGCTCAGCAGACTAAAGCTCCTACCCAGCCCCGACCCCAGGCTGTGCTGAGACAGCCACTGAGACTGGGCGTGCCTGTAATTGCAGCGCTCAGGAAGTGAAAACAGGAGAATCACTACGAGCGTGATCTGTGTAGTGAGACCCTGTAGAGCCTGTACTAAATACAGAAAGAAAAAGAGAAGATGTTAGAAAAAATAAATAGATGCACTAGAAATTACTCATGCGTCCACTGGGTGTCAAGTAATAAGCAGGACCACAAATAGGAGCATGATCCCTTTTGAAGTTTCTCCAAGAAGAAGTGGGCAGACTAGGAAAAATATTAGCAAAAACTCTGCAAACTCAACAAAAAATGTAATTACAGAATGTGGAAAGCATACGCTCTGCTCTTTCCCTGGAAAGAATGCAGTGGGGCAGATGGACAGAAGGATGGGGAGTAGCAGTAGTCAGCAGGAAGGTCCAGCCACACCCACCCACCAGGAGATCGCCATGAACCACTCAGAAGGCCCAGAGGGCCAGGTGGCAATGGCATCAGATGTGGGTGAGAGTTTAGAAACCAGGTCGCCCCTACAGCGCCGGAGGCACGTGAAGTGGTGCAGTCACTCTAGAATAGTGTGACCCTTCTTCCAAAAGGTAGGCAGGAGCCATCTTACAGCTGGATGATTGCTCTCACAGGCGTTGCTCCCAGCCCACAAAGGCTGACTTTCATGTGAGAACTTGCACAGCAAGTCCACTGCAGCGTTGTTCCTCAGAGTCTCACACTGGAAACTCCTCCAGCGTCAGTGGATAAATGACTGAACCCCCTGCTGCACATCCGCAGGGAGGAAACCTCCCCGCAGGACACACCGTGGCACGCAGAGTGACTTGGCAGTCTTCGGCCTTTGTAAGTGGGGAAAATGCCAGTTGCAAAGGACACAGTGGCATGATCTCACTCATGTACCAGTCATGGAGGTAGAGATCAGATGAGCAGGGGCCACTGACCGAGGCTGGCACAGGTGACTGGTGCCACAAAGGAGCAACAAGGACAGTGCCCACAGATGGCTGAGGTGCTGAGCACAGTGCACAGAAGAGCTGTGGCAATACCCACAGCCACAGCCACAGCCACACAGAAAAGTCTGTGGATAATGCTAAAGCTTTAACACATTCTGTGGGCCATAGGCATGTTGCGTTCTTGGCTTTGACATTTTCCTGACTTACGTGAGATGACATATATGCTATTTCCTTGTTTGGGTCCTCATCACCTTCTCTGTACACATGCATTAACAACAGAATTAAGGTGGGACAGCCAAGCCTGTCTGTATGTTTACTTAATATCTAGTTAGTTCCTGACCATGAAGTTTAATAAATTCTATTTTTCATAGAAAGTTAAGTGTACATTGTTGTTGACTAAGATTGCCATAAGTTACTCAGTTTAAAACTTGTTATCAATGAAAATCCATCTGATGCACTTAGATCAGCATAGAGAAGAAGATGTCGCAGTGATATGAGCACTATGTAAACATGTACAACCTGTTTTAAACTTCTCAGAGTAACAGAATCTTTGAAAATTATTTGGACAATGTGTTACTCCATGTATGTGCACATGCAAAGTGGAACCCTAAATGAATTCTGCAGGAGATGCGCTCCGGAGCGTGACAGAGGCTTTGCCACACCTCTGTCGTCGAGTACTACTTTGGTATTTCACATTTGTATGTCTTAGCAACAGGCTCAATCAAAAAAAGAAATTTAATAGAAAACAGAGTGTGAAGTTTGGCATCAGCTCACACAGCCAAGACTGCAGCACTGGGGCCTGCACCTCGGGGACAGCATCCTGGGGCTGCTTGCTGAGGACAGGGGCTGCTGCGGCCTTGACCAGGGTCCCCGCCTTGACTGGTTTTGCATGCAGATGTCGAAGGCCCTTCGTGCCCACAGGTGCAGCCAGGTCATCTAACGCTGCTCTGCTCAATCCGGTAGAGGTGAAGTAAAAGCCACAAGAGAAGATAGGTCCTAGGAGAGGGAGGGGGAGCCTTTGCAAATGGGAAGGGGACCGAGTGCTGGAGGGAGGGGGCGCAGAATGAAGGCGTACAACCTACTGGCAGCGCTGAATGGGAGCACGAGGCACTGCACATGCACCAGCGAAGACCACTTAAGCATTCCTGTATCAGGAAGCACTGGAGGACTCAGACAACGAAGGGCAGATGAAGGAAGGAAAGAACCTAAGGGAAGCGAGTCTGGGGCTGTGAAACAAAGCCAGATGTGGCCCCCACCCTCGTGGGCCTGGCGAGACTCTGTCTATGGTGGGTGGCCTTGCCTGCTTCTGTCCCTGCATCCATGGCTGCTTACAGCTGTGACCATGCACACCTGCAGTGACAGGACAGGCTGCAGGAGGCCTCCTGTTGGTGGCCTGCATCTGCCTGAGCTGTCATTACCCCTCCTGGCTTGTACAGCGGAAGAGGCTCTTCTGCGACTACTCTCATAAATCCTCCTGTCATGCTGTCTGAGAGTCTTTGGGGCACTGCCTGACTTCCAGTGAGGGCGTGTATCTTTCTGGGGTTCACGTTGCTGAGAGAATCTCCCTACGCACAAGCGCTTCTGCCTTGAACAAATGCAACTCAGCAGGAAGGTATATTGTGGCCCACAGTGAATCATGCTCAATCATATTCTTTACTCTGGAAAGGTTACTTCAGGGACAAGAAAATGCTGTGTTTATTTTAAAGAAAAAGTTTGATGATTAAAATGTTTTTCTGTAAAAGGATGTACGGAGCTGCAGACGAAATCATTTACCAGGTTTCCTAGGGAGATTTTAAAAAGTAGCCCTTGCAAAATACTACAGGCTTACAAATCTGAAATGCAATCAGAATAGGGGGTAAATCCCAGCTATTCTCCTACTAGAAGAAATACAAACCTCACGGGGCTGTAAGGTTACAGAAAAAGAACAGAGTTCATATATGTACATATATGAACAGAGTTCATGTATGCATATGCATACCTTGCCTGTGTGCAAGTGAGTGCACACGCAGCCTACTCACACACACATGGGCACACACACACACACCTGTGTGCACAGCCGTTCACACTCAGGCCTGTGCCTGTGCACAGTGGCCTCTGGCCTAGTGGGGACCACCTCACTCACCAGGAAGGAAGTTGAAACTTGCCGAGCCCTGGCACAGAGAGCTCACAGCAGAATCAGGCTCCCAAGGGGTTCTCAAGCCCTGTGATGGAACATGCTTGAAATCCCCTATGACTTTTCTGCTTTGTTCCATGTGGAGTGGGGTTTCTGCTTCGTCTTGTTTTGATCTGAGCATTGCTGTCTTCAGGGCGGATTCCCTTCATTTAGTCTTGGAGTTTCTGTATTATGCCTCTTAATTTTAATGATTTCTTCTGTGGGGCCTTTTCTTTTGTCTTCTAAGAATCTCAGATCCTCTTTTTTTTTTTTTCCTGTACAATACCAGATTTTATTTTTATGTTTTCTATACTTCGCTTTTGTTTTCCTTTCCCTGTGATCTGTACTATTTTCTCTCTTACTCCTTATCCTCCCACCCTGGTCTCTCTCCTGTTCACCCAGGATGGGACCCCACACTTTTCTTAATCTTATTTCACTTGCATTTTTTCTGCACCTTCTTTTCCAGATGTCTCCTAATTCATCCGATTATGCATTTCCTGTTTCTCCTCCTTGTTCTTCCCTGGCTTAGAAACACCACCATAGAGGATGAAAACCAAGGAAAAATGTCTTTATGGTAACCATTTGCATCCGTGGTTAATTGTACCTGTCAGTGTAATGGCTACAATTACAATCATGCTTACATGAGTAATCCTTCTTCTAAAATGCATGCAAATGTGCCTTAGATCTGGGAGCCTGCGGGGCTCTTGTGGCAAGTGGCCAGGCATGGCCCTGCCAGACTTCGAGCTGTTGCTTCCAAGCTGTGTACCAGTGTTGCCTGTGGTGGGAAGACTTGGGATGAGAATCCTGATGGCTCTGTCTAGATGTGGTGAGGAGGTGTTACTGCTGCAGAGAGCCAGGCCATGAATTTGGACAACTAGCCAGAGACAAACCCGGGTCCAAGAGCTTCCAACCTGAGGGCAGTAAGATGTGAGCTGCTCCATAGCCAGGTGGGAGGTGGGCAGCGGCAGGAGGGCTCTAGCTGTGGAAGTGCTAGGCAGGGTTTACCCAGACATTACATTCAGATGTTTATCTGGGTTACTTTAATGAAAGCAGCCTCCAGAAGAGAGTTCTGAGGACCAGCACCATGCTGGGATGCTGGGATGGGTCTGCTTCCCTGAGACAGAGCAGGTGTGACCTGCAGCTCTGAGAGAAGTTCAGTTGCTCAAGCCCCCTGTCCTGCTGAGGGATGTGTGTTGGTGCACACTGAAGGGGGTGTGTTGCTGCATGTAGCAGGCCAAACAAGGCAGTGGAGACCATGAAGGACCCAGCCCTGGCCCCAGATCCAAAGGCCTGGGACTCCGCATGGGCCTCTTCTCAGTCTCCTGTCATGCAGAGGCGGACACACCTCCTACCATACCCTGCCAGAAGCATTTCCAGAACCATGGCCATGAAATGTTAGCTGTAAAAGGACTTTCAACTTTCCCAATGATGTATAGAACTTTGGGAAAGGAGCTTTTGTATCTTACAGAGAGAGAGGGGAAACCGCATTGCCTTCAGCTCCTGTGGGTTGAGGCCTCAGGAATCTTCAGCAGCTGCCTCTTTCTGAGTGTCAGGTCCTGTCTCCTGTATCCTGAATGCTTGTAACTGGCTGAGATAGCTTGGAAAACATTGCTCTGCTGAACAGTAATGGGCCGCTAAATAAGAGCTAGCGAGCACTGACAGACCTTTGGAAAGGTGCTTTTTTAAGATTGTAAAGTATTTATAAGCAACATTTAATTGTCTCATATTCTAAGATGGTTACCTAGCTGACATATTCATAGTGGATCAATCTATGCTTTTTATTTGGCCCCGGATGGGTAAACAAAATAGAATCAGAATTATACAAGTAAATGTTATTTCAAACCCTCCGGTAGCAGGAAATAGCTTTATAACAGAATTACATAACAGCTGCCCCTGTCACCAGTGACCAGAATGGCAATGTTTTTCTTTTGATTCCCTTGTAACTACACATGGATATTTAGTTGCACCGTCTTCAAAGAATTTCAGCAAAGAAAGACAGAGCTAAAGGACAAGAGGGCTTCAGAGGAATAAATAAATGACATGTTGCAATCTAAAATGCAATCTCCTGCTCTCTTATGGAATTAACTTGCAAGTTAATAACTGGCATTACTGGAAATGCAAACAAAAGACAGTTAACAGGAGCGGTGCATCAGTGCTTCGTGATGCGCACGCGCACCCTGGGCACCGACACACACAGAAACACAGATTCTGCCTGGAGGTCTGGGCCGAGCCCTGCACCGCTGCAGGTCTGCTAGCTCCCTGCTGATGTGGGTACGGATGGCCCTCAATCCACTCTTCCAGCACCAGGTCTACACTGCTGACTGTGCTTGTCAGCTCTGACCTATGTTGCCTGGCTGGCTGTGAGTCCGCAGGTCAGTGGAGATGACCTCTGAGCTTATGATTTCAGTCAGCCAATAAAGTCATCAGAGGCCCAGCAAGATAGCTCAGTAGTCTAAGTGCCTGCCTGGCAAATGCAAGGACATAGGTTCGATCCCCGGTACCGCATGCCATACAGCCCTGCATGGAGCCAGCCACCAAATTTGGATGTGTGGGTGCACACCTGCAATCCCAGCACTGGGGAGGCTGAGATGGGAGGATCACTATGAGTCTGAGCTTCATAACAAATATATAAAAGATTAAAAAAAGCATCCAGAATATTGTGCCCTTCCATCTGCCTGGAATCACTTTAGAAGAAAGGCTGGATCTGGCTCGTTTTCTTCCTTTATGGAATAGCAAGCTAGGAAAATACTTTTTGATCTGGTTTGCATGCATAATTATTGACTCTGGGTTCAAGGAGGTGACTCACTTGGTGTTTGAGGAGGTGACTCCACCATCTCAGCAGTGGGCTTTGGCAGTCTGGAAGGCACTTGGAGAGGCGGCCGCACATAGAGAGCTCGAGGATCGCTTTGGTGGGAAGGTGATTTCCCAGTTAAGACGATGGTGCAAACGTGGAGCCCCACGGCACAGAGCTCCCCACTGGGAGTTCTGACCGGGACGCTAGGTAGCAGTGTTGACTGCGTCCTGTGGCCTCCTGCTTCTTAGATGGCTGAGAAACCCCCAGCACATGGACTGGGTTGGTCTCAGGAACCAGGGCACTGATCTGTGATTTAAAGACGCTGAGGCTCAGTTCTGTGAGCTGATACCTGCCGACTGCTGGGTCCTCACTAAGGAGCCACGCACAACCTCATCAACTCACTATTTCAGAGCAAGATAAAATGGAGCTTTGACATTTTCATCTGATGTCATCAAGAGGCTGGAGTTGGTGCTTCAGGCTGGATGCACGCAGAGCGGAGGGGAGCTGGAGGGTCTGACCCTCGGCAGGGACCAGGAGGTGCCAGGTCCTCCCATGCAAAGCGGCCCCTGGCCTGAGGCTGAGTGGACAACCAGCAGGGGAGACACGACTGTGACCATGTCTCTCCCCATCACTTCTCTTAGAAAGCAGCCCATGTCGCAGGATGACAGTGCCAGGCAGCTCCACGACAACACAGCCTGGCCTCATGCGCTCTGAGTCCCGGAAGGACGCACAGCTAGGAGGGACACCCTCAGTTCTGTGGAGTCCAGGCAAGTCAGAGCAACACAAACCGTTTCACTTTCCTCGGAGCTCATGAAGCAGTCATGCGTAGATATAATGAATGTGGTTTCACCACATACTCCTGAATTCAAGGGATTATGAAACGGACTTCATTTTGCATATTGCTTTATAAATCTAAAATGGCAAATGTAACTATCATATTTGCCCATAAGGGAATCTGAGGATAGAGGAATACAGGGGGATAGGGAGAGGAAGAGAAAGGACAAATGACTAAGATGGGATAAATGCATGTAGCAGTTCCCAAAGATGAATGCAGCTATTATGCATCACAAGCATATACAAATTAAGAAGTAAAATAAAATACATACTAATTTGCATGACTGACAGTACTAAGTGCTGGTGATGATTCTTATGAATCAACAGGGACAACAGCTCTATGTAAGCACAAACTTATAAACTCCCCTATAAAGGGACCCACATCAGCAGTCCTGGAGGCAGGGAGAACAAGACAATTAGCGAAGCCCTGGAGAAAAGTTGCTAATCTTCTCAATAACAGGTAGAAGTCACAAGCCGAGGAGCAGGCTATTGACACTTGTCAAACTTTCTTTCCACAGATTTCCTAGTAAAGAGAAAAGTAGTAGCTGTACTGAAAATCTGGGACATTGTCTTGACCCAGGAATCAGAATTACCAGGTCAATGGAAGCAGAGACTGTGGGTCCTTTACATACGAAACCCTGAGGAATAACAGCAATGCATTGTTCTGGCTGGGACACAAGCCTGGAATCTAATCATAATGAAGCAGCAGGTAAAGCCAAAAGGAGGAAGTTTCTTTAAATAACCTGTATTTGTTCTTCAAAACAACAGTGTGGTGACGGACCACAAAGCCAAGGAGCTATTAGGGGTGAATGCAGACTTCAGATGCACAGCGACTGAGTAGGATGTGAGATCTTGGGCAGATTCTTGATCAGAGTGGCATAGTGCCACAGAATGCGGCATTGGGACATGTGTGTGGCATGCTAGATCGGAGGGTCCTCTCAAGGTGACACCAATGACCTTGCAGGTGCCTTGTTGCAGGGCCTGGGAGTCCCTTTGTTCTTAGGACATTGGAACTCAGGGGCATGCTGCAGGGAAAATTATCCAGAATTAGAAAAGAGAAAAAGACCCTAGCAAGGGCATTCAACCACATACGTAATGACGCTAGATGGAGGGGACTGAAATGAAAGTTGCAACACCATTTGGCAAAGTGTGATGCTGGTGGTGATGGGCATATGAGAAGGCAAAGCTAGAAGAATCCTGCCAAGAGCAAGTGGCTGGCATTTCTCTCCACTGGGCTCTCCTTGCCTGTCCCTGGCTACGGTTGGTTGGAGCACAAGTTATCCAACTTTATGTTTAAGAGAGCTGCTTCTGACCTTCATCACATAAAAATACGTTGAGTTCAAGCTGAAGGCTTCAGCGAAGCACAGTAGGTCCTGGACGGGGCACACGCTCGCTTGTGCGTGGGTTGTGCACCTGGCTGTGTGTATGTTTACTGCTTGACAAGGACACCACAGAAAGGCCCACTGATGCTCAACCAAAGCAGCCTGGGCTTTTCTGTGCTTTCGTTTCTCAGGGTGTCTGTGACCTATGGTCAACTCAGATCTGGCAGTATTAAATGGAAAATCTCCAAAATAAGCACCGTATACATTTTAAAGTATGCAGCACTGCAAACAGCCTGGCGCGATCCCTTTGCACTGTCGTAGGCAGGCAGAAAAAGGAGATCCCTGAATTGAGGCCGACACTGCTGGGCTCAGGATGCTTCCCTGTGGAGAAGAAGGCGCAGCTGTGAGTTCAGGAAGTTGCTTTCCACTTTCAAATCATGTATTTCAGCCCTACTTCACAACATCTTAAGATAAGTTTCAGACCCTTTAAAAAGCTAAATGTGAAAAAACAAAAAATACTGAAAGACCTATGAAATATAATGGTTCTTTGGAGGTAGAAATCCTTTCTAACTAAAGTAAAACATCACCCCTTTCTCTATCTCGCTTTTCCTTTGCGATTCTTTTGAAAGGAGATCACCAGCCCAGTCCTCCCCCTTGGCTCCCACTAACTCCTCCCTCCCCTTTCGGGTCCCCTACTCTTCTCCTCCCATCCTCCCACCCTGCCTTACCACACTCCACACAGGGCCTGCCCTTTACTGTCCTCTGGCATCCATTTCACCTCTTGTCTCCAGCAAACACTCTGCCAGGTCCGGGGACCCCTCATAAAGCCTGTACATTTCACCATGTCCACTTTCAACTTCTCCTGGCTTTTAGACTCAAGGTTCTGCGAAGAACCTGTTGTCCTCTATGCTCCACTTCCACCAATTTCAGCAGTATTTCATCACTGTCCTCAGGGACCCTTCCTGCTCGATGAGTCCCCTCACTTGCAGAGGGACAGGTTGGAGGTCGCAGCCTTGCATCTTCAGCCCCTCTTCTGCAGCTGAGACACATTTGTCATTGTTGGTCCAGCTCTGTGTGAGCTGTTTTTCCTGTCACCTCTAAGCCCATTTCAACCAGTATTACCCCTTTCTCTTGCATAAACTCTCTGCATCAGTCTTTGCTTTTAATTTAATAATTTATTTTAGTGACCGCTGGAAGATGACGCAAATAGCACTGCCTCAATTTTGTCACTGCTATTTTTACATAGATTTAGAGCAGAGCTTAGGGCTGGTTGCATAGCCTTACAGCCCACCCATGCACTCAGGGGGATTGTCTGGAGCAGCCCAGTGGTGCAGCAAGACACCTGGAGCCAATGCCACTGACCCAGCCTGGACTCTACCCTTGGCTGTGGATCTGAAGAAATCTGAAGCGTTGTACTGTCAGAGTGCTGGTTCTTCTGGGCTTTACCTCCTTACTTTTTAGCACTTCCCGATTTCTATCATGCAGTCATGTGATCATAGTTGCCATTCTGGTCTCAGCTTTGTTTTGATGGAGCAAACTTTGTAGGTAATTAAATAATTGCTTTTTCTCTTGACTGTTCTGTCTATGCCTTCCAGACAGGGCCATTGTCCCCCACAGCCTCCTCGGAACCCCTCCTCAGCAACACCAGCTCTTCTGAGCACCCTCCTGAATCTGCATTTGTCCTGCTCTCTCCTTCTCAGGAAGGTCTCCTGCACATCAGATGAAGCTAGTTAGAGTGCTGTAGGGAAACAACTAAAAGGATATTCTATCACTTTCAAGAAATGTGGAATGTATTATTTGCAAATAAATTTTTAACATATTGGAATGTTATACTAGGGGAAAAGAGAGGGGAGTTTTATTCATGTATTTATTGCTAATTTTCTGCAACATCTGGGTGTGATAAACATCCTTCCTTTGAGCCAATTTTCATCAACAGTTGAATGATTGCTTACTTGGGAGGTTCTCAGAGCAGGTGCTCAGAGCTGCGGGGCCTGTGGTCAGGCTGTGCTCCCAGAGGTGCCTTTGTGGACTGGGGGTGGTGTGCATTCCTTCCTCATTTCTGCTGCTGGGCTGTCTCAGGGCGCACAGCCACCTGAGAGGGTCCCCTGCAGAATAGAGCATCAGGGGCCCCAGTGGTGACAGCGTTGGCCTTCAGCCCTGATTGGGGCCACACTCCATCGTATTCCCTCGGCCCAGTTCTTTAGCTCTTTGAAAAGCCTAGAAACACTTGTTTTTGCTATAAGAAGTCAGAATTCATGACTGTCACTTGGAGGTGGGAACCCTTGTATGTGATCAGTGATCTGTAAGATGATTTCGACTGAGTTAGAACCAAGGTGAATTTGGCACAGAATGTAGCTGTGACAGATTTCAAGATCTGTGGGCAGCGTGCTGGAATTAAGAGCAGTAATAAAAGCAGTTTTATGTTGTTACAACCTAAGTTTGCATATCAAAAACAGGAGAAAAAGAAAGGCTGCAAGGCCAGCCAACATTTTGGCCTTAGCCTTTCAATGTCAGTGAAGACTCAGGACATAGGAGAACCTGTACTGTAACATCATGAAACTCAGTTGTGCCCCAAATTTTCTTATCAAGGAGACTATGGGGTCACAGGGAATGCGATTGATGATATAGAGTGTGCCTAAGGAGAGTCACATGGAGAAAAAGCTTTCTGCAAGGCTTCCACAGAGAGCAAATTGGTCAAGCAATGGCCGTGACTCATCCACATGGCTGACACTGACAAAGGATCTACAAAGTGCAGTACAGGGCTTTGGGATAAGTCCTGAGGGTACCTGACTGGCCTTATCAGATACAAAAGTTACATTTCTTGTTATATAGGTCTTGCTTTAACTTGGTCTTAACCATCCAGCAGAAAAGCATAAAAATGGAGGCATATAAAGTAAAGTCATATTAATGTACTGAGCTGTGAATGGCTTAAGTCACCGATTTCTTAGGATAACCCATTTCTGTTGTGGACTGCTGATCTGTGTTGGATTGTTTTATATATATATATATATATATATATTATATATATATATATATATATATATACATATATATATATATATACATATATATATATATGTATATATAATAAAAGCAGCTTTATGGACTAGTAGGCTATATCAGGCTCTGCACCAAGCCTCATGCAATCTTCCACATTAGGGTCTGCATTAACTCTTTTACTGGGGAAAAGGGAACTCAAGCCTAGTGGAAATGAGCCCAGAGGAAAGGCCTGGCTGACACTTGAGTGAGTGAGGATGGGATAAAGAGGAAGCCAAAGATGTGGCTGGGGTGAGACCCACACGGAGGTTCCGAGGCAGGTAGGCTTGAGCTTGCTCACAATGCCCCCAGTCCTCCTGACTTGTTCATAGAGATCTTGTCCCTGTCCTTCAACTGAAGGAAAAAGAGGCTTTAAGGCAACTGTGGTGGTCACCTTCCAGCCTTCATGGAGTTAGCTGCAGTTCACTTGGAGCACCCCCTTGCAAAGCCCCGGCTTTTCCCAGCTATCAGCTGTAAAGCTGTCTGCCTCCACTGGAGGCTGGTCATCTGCTCACCAGGGAGGCTGCCCTGGGCCAGGGCAGGAGCTCAGATGCCTTTACACATGGGAAGCTGCTCTGGCTCTTCTACGGGGAGGAAGGTCACCAATGCTTGCATTTTGATACAAGGAGGCCCTGTAACAGCAGCCATCCTTAGAGGCAGTTTATTTGCTTTTCAGGAGAGAAAAGGTGAACTGTTTTTAAAGGACTAATAAAATGAAAGTAAATAGCAAGGTAGAATTAAAGCAAAAATGTCAAACAAAATATGAGGTAAAGCAAACCCAAGTATCTCATTCAGGTAATTTGCTAAACACAAGAATACTAAAATGTCCCAGTAGAAGAATAGAGTATCACTATTTAGACTTGAAACAGGGACATGAAGTCTGAGGGATCTGCAGAAGCAGGAGGTCAGGAGGAGGACAATGGAAGATGCAGGAAGTGAAGGAGCTCCCACTGTCACTAGCTTCCCGCAGGCCTCTGCCTCCCCATCACCCTCCTGGAGCATCCATCCTTTCCCTTGCCCGTGGGGTCTGTGACTTTGTCTATACCCAGCCTTAGCTCCTAGGAGGATTACCCAGAAGCCAGGTGAATGAGTGCTACGGAGCACGAGAATGGAAATGACAAAACTGTTCTTATTACGAAGGCAGCTGGTAGCCTAAAACATGCAGAGCAATAGATACAACTTTGGGGGTACTAATGTGTGTAGTTAAGCTATCCTGTTATTTTTGGAAAGATAACTGTCATCCACGAAGTCATAGCATTCATAACTCAAGCAGTATTTCAGAGGCCAGGGTGTTGCAGTTTGAACTTTCTACAGCATTGGATGTACTTGCTTGCTGTCCATCCGAGAGCAGATAAGTGCTTCTCTTCTCCTGCTCTTTCTCTGCATCCTCCCTCTCTCTCCTCTCCTCCAAAGTTGCTTCACATAAGCCACTCTGAATCTGAAGGAAGTGATAAGCGATAAAACAGATGCAGGCTCAGCATGGCTCTGTCCTCTCCAGCTGTAACATTAAAGGAAACTGAGAGCAAATTTTCTAATCCAAACATCATTTCCCAAGATGCCCCCCAGATAGCAAAGGGAAAATGCTGGCGGGTGTGTGAAGACGAGCATCGAGCCAGGGGACTTCGCACCACACCTGGCGCTGCCTCCCCTCCACCCTGCTCCGTCCCGTCCCGCCCTCCGTTAGTGATCAGCTTCTGCCTTTCCAACAGTGTCTGTGTGGGCAGAACGCTGGTTTCTCTCTTCTTGAGGAAAGTAATATTATTTTAAATAAGATATTAAAATGATAACTCGCATAAGGATTGTGCTCTATTTTTGAAGGTAGAATATGCACTAGCATAAATTTACATAAAGTGTATTGATTTAGAATTTGAGAATATTGAGTTTCAGTAAAAAAGTCATTTTCATAATACTTTAAAGCAAATTATTTTAAATAAGCTTAAAGCACTTGATTTCACTTAAACAATATTTGAAACACACACCAATCTTAGCCAGCCATTGAAAGATTGTATTTGATCATGTATTTTGCTAGCTACTTATTTATATATAACCGCACAAGCTTGCAGGTAATAAAACTGTATTTCTTCTAAAATTTCCTACAAAGTTTATTTTTCAATTTAACAAGGCATCCTCAGATATGTTCACAACTGTTTTCATGATTGCTGTACCAATTAAAAACAAAGCCACTTTAATAAACAGAGGAAAGCCGCTGATTGCTGGCCCAAGTAAATGTGAGTTTCGACAGAGCTTCCCAAAATGATTTTATGACAACCAAATGCTTTCTTCCATCACAAAATGAATTCCGCTTCATGATTTGCATGAGGGAATTTGTATGGTCCGGTTGCAAGCCCTCGTCTGCCTACCTGGGTAGGGGTAGCCATCCACGGGATAATTAAGCATTCTGGTAAATGATGTATTGGAATACTGTTTGCTGCCAACTGGCATAATTAGAGAGCTGTAATTATCGCTCCAATTAAAGTGATTGTTTTATAGCTCACCCTTGTCTTTTTTACCTCTGCTAGTTAACAGACAAAAAAGAAAGAGGCTGGGGAGCACCGCCTTAGTAGCTGGGGCTGCCGCTCTCTGCTGAGCATCTCCTCCAGGGGCTCTACAGGCTCTGCCAAGGGCCAGCTTTGCCAGGTGTCCCCTGGGCCCAGAAGCATTGGGTCCTTTGCTTGGGGATTCTGGACCCTTTCAGCACGTTGGCACGCTGACCGCGGGCCAGCCTGCTTGGCATGCCATGGGCGTGCAGAGCTCCTCGCTCGAAGGCATGGCAATGTTTATCCTCAGCCCCCGCGGTAGCTGGGGAGGGACAGACACTAGCACAGACACAATACAGTGCTGCGGGCAGCCGAGGTGAGTGGGAGCTCTGTACCATCAGAGGCCAGCAGAGAGGAGCACAGGCCCGTGTGAGAGGAGTAGACCCGCTGTGATGGCCAGGGCCTGCTCTGGGAGTCTCCGTCAATCCCCGGACCTTGTTCTGTGTGTCTTTATGGCTTCTGGATGCTAGGCTCTTGTCTGGTGATGGTTCATTTCCAAAATGGGGTCCCAGGAGGTTGGCAGGGTGCAGAGAGCTGGAGGATGCCCCACACTGTTCCATTCCTGGGCTCTAGCATTCTATGGAACCTGGAACGGGACAGAAGGACAGACACCATTGACCTCTCTGATCCATAGGAATCTGCAAGTGATGTGTCTTGCTAAGAAAAGCCCAGAGCTCCCCCACTCAGCCACAGCCAGCCTGGCTCTGACCCCAACTGTGGCGTAGCTCATTCTGTCTGCCGCACACCAGGAAATTGCATGCCACGTACCTACAGAGCAACAGGTGGTCAGAGGGTGGTCTACTCCCCTGTCACACAGGGAGACTAAGGCCCTCAGGGCCTGAGCAGCTCTACAGGTGGCCCTGAAAGGCAAGGGCAGGCAAACAATCAGCCTGGTGACTTTCACATGAATGCTCACTTTTGAAGTTGGTGTGGATTCCACTATGCACTCATGTGGATGAGGGAGGACCAGGCCACTCTCAGAACTTTGCAGAACTCAGAGCCACAGAGCTACTAGTGAAGAGCCAGGCCATCTGTCATAGTTCAAGGTACTCATATTCAACTTCCTAGTACATAAAATCCCTTCAATTCTACTCTACATAAAGTTAGTGACTTCATAATGATTTGCTCTAAGTGTACTGATAAGACTAATAAAAACTAACGAAGCTCATAAACTGTTATTCATATTAATTTGTCAAATAAATCAGTGAATATTTTTGCTTCAAGGCTTTTAATTGGTATGACAGTTCAGCTCCAATAATAAGAAAACTCGATAAAATTTGCAAATACATTCCAAATAATGGAACTTGTATAAAAACATAATAATAAACACAGAAGCAATAGCAAGATTCTTTCAAACATTAATCTGTCCATGTGAACATTCTCTTGTTATTTATATACAGAATTAGAGGGCTGGCCAAATAGCTCAGTGGATTAAAGCACCTGCAAGCAGGTATAGAGGCCAGGGGTTCAATCCCTAGGCCTGCCATGCCAGCCCTGCACCCAGGGGCACTCAGACAGCAATTGAGACTGGAGATGGGGGCATGTGCCTGTAATCCCAGCTCTTGGGAGGCTGCAAACAGGAGGATCACTAGAAGTTGGATCTATTAGTGAGACCCTGAACACCCTGTAGACATTTCCTAAAATACAAAACAAATGCAGAGTCGGCCAACAAATGTATACATCAGGAAAAGAAAAATTTGGTTTCATATTTAGATAATGATTTTATGGAGGCATCAAGAGCTTAGTACAAGTTACCATTGGCTTCTACAGTGACAAGAAGTCCTCCAAACGGTGGCCATGGGGCTCCAGAGGTTGGGAAGTTGCTGAAGTGTATAGACATGTTTTGGTAGACTGTGCATGTATAGTACATGGTTATGCATTTTATAAAATTTAGCTTATCACATAGCTAAATTCCCAGTGCATTACAGCTCCTGGTGTATCTAACATGAAAAGTGGTGGGCACCATGACCATAGCCTACAAATTGTGACCATGTTGCGAACCATTATTTGTGCCAGTTGTTCAAGGCAGTACAATATGAATGTTATTTTTGATATGGAATGTGCATCAGTTACAGGTGGACCCATGTGTAGTACAAAACAGCTTCATGAGGTGAAGTGGGAATGCAGGCCCACACCACCTCCAGGCCAGGGAGCACCTTTTAGCATTAAGCAGCAGGCAGAAGTCCTCTGCAAGCTGTTTCCATCCTCCTACCTGGTCTCTGAGGTTTTCTTTTGCTATATAATAATTCTGCTGAAGGCTCACCTGCTTGTTTTTTTAAAACAATTTATTGAGAAACAAATAGCAATGAGACAGTTTCAAAACCGATTAGTAGGACAGTTTCACTAACTGATACATTACATACCCTTGTCTTAGTGGTTATTCATTGTACAAGATGCAGACATGATATCCTGTCCACAAACACTATGGGAACAAGTCTTTATACTCATTGAATTAAGAAAGAGTAGCTATGTATCTATCCTAACTATTTTCAGTATACAGATACAAAATGGTCATTCATTTCTATCCCCCTTTTTTGTTTAGTTTTATCAGAAAAGAGTGTTCCACTGTCATTTAAATATTGTAGGTACATGAATTCAGCAAAATATTCTAATATAGTCAATAAAATAGTGGGTTTTCCATAGGATTGGCAATGTCAGAAATTGCTGACTTGAGCCTTTTACAGCTCAGCATATTAATATGGCTTTACTTTTCATACTTCATTTTTATACTTTCCTGCTGGATACTAAGATAAAGCAAGACTAAGATAAAGCAAGACCTATATAACAAGAAATGTAACTTTTGTATCTGATAAGGCCAGTTAAATTCCCTCAGTATTTATCCTGAAACCCTGTATTGCACTTTGCAGATCCTTTGTCAGTGTCAGCCATGTGGATGAGTCTTGATCATTGCTTGACCATTTTGCTCTCTGTGAAGGCCTGAGAGAATGTTTTCTCTCCATCTGACTCTCTTTAAATACACTCTACATCATCAATCACTTTCCTCTGTGGCCCTATAATCTCCTTGATCAGAAAATTTGGGACACAACTGAGTTATAGGATGTCACAGCACAGGTTCTTCTATGTCCTAAGTCCTAACTGACCTTGAGAGGCTAGATTCAAAATGTTGGCTGTCCTTGCATCCTTCTTTTTCTCTAGTTTTTGGTCTGCAAACTTAGATTGCTAACCCTCCTGAAGAGAAGCTTATCATTATTACCCTACAACATATGTAGTTGAGCTTAACCTCAGTACCTGTCTGAATATCAAACATCTTAGGCATAACATGAACAGGTATTTTCCATCAAGTATCGATATGTTAAATTTTAAGTTCTATGAACTAAGCAACTGCACTGAAGATAGCAATGTATAAGAGTAAGGTCATGCTTGGAGTGCCTGTCATTCTGGTGTTCTAAATATGTACTGCTTGTCATGACATACCAATTACTGCCATACTGTGTCTCAAATAATTTTTTTTAAAAAAAGTTAATAAATGAAAGCAAGAGACAAGAAAAAAAAATGTCACAGGACTGCCCTGCTGCAGTGCTATATATGGCTAGATTTCTAAATTTCTGTGTAAAAATATGTACTTTTTTACTCCTATTTTTTTTCACCTGCTTGTGCTGAAGAGAACAGAAGTTCTAAGCCTTGTAAACTGACAGAGGGACTCCACATTTTACTTTTGGCATATTGATTCACCAGAGAATTTTCAGAGAACTTAAGCAAAAGTTACTTTAATGGTTTCAAAGCATTAGGCTTAATACTTTCATGTCATATTTTAATGTTGCATGAAGAGAAATAAATAACTGGGAAAGTGATTTGTTTTAATTGCAAAAGTGGGGTGTAACTCTGTGAAATGAATACCTGTGTGTTAAAGTCACTAGGACTCTGCTGTTCCAGAGGCTTCCAGGGAGGCGGGAGGAAGTGCCTTCTGGGTGAACGGATACTGTGCTTCTTGCTTGGTCTGACCGAGAGGTGCCTGCGCCCACAACACATGGGGCACGTATTTGTGGAGGCATAGAGTCCTAATTTCCTTATCATTTGGAGTAATATTTAAACTCACTCCTATAAAAGAGAAGATTCTATTAAATAATCTTTATGCTTTCCTTATGTAATTTAATTTGCTAGTGCACATCTTGCCCGAGGCATTAATTAAATAGCCATACCTGCATGTTTGGAGATTAGATAGCAAGCACGCACACCAGGGACTGCGTGCTGTTCTTCCCTGTGTTGGTGCACGCAGGGAAAATGGGGCAAGGGGGTGTGCAGTGGCAGAAAGCGCCCTACGTGCTGGGAATAAACCAAAAGAGACAGCTAAGGTCCCACTGCCCCGAAGTGCATATTCTTGCCTGAGTTTTACCAATTAGTAAGGCCTTATGTGTATCTCAGGACCTAATTTCTAACTTTCACTTAGTGCAGTTTGAAGGGATCGGTCATTTATATAAAGCTTAGAATATATTTTCTCTTAGGACACCTTTGGTGCCATTATAGACCTAAATGTTACATAGTTTTTTTATTTCTTAACACTTTGAAGATGTTTGCTAACCTTTCTAACAATATGTTTTTTTCCCTTTTATTGCTTTCATTGTCTATTTCTTGTTCTCAGCTAAGAAAAAGTAACAGCTGCAGAGTGACCCAGTACATGACAACACCTGTGGGAGACACATCCTTTGGATAAGAGGAGATAACTAGGAAAGAGGGCACGCTCTGGGGTGTATGGATAAGCTGCAGGACACAGGTGGGAAGCAGAGCACTGCTGAATTTCTTCATGAGGGTCAAGAGAGCCATATTTGATGATGAAAAGTAAATGTGTCTAGGAATCATTAAAATGCACCCTTGGGCTACACTGCTTTGGCCAGCAGTCACCGTGACCCTAGCCCTGAGAGTTAATGAGATACTGAGGATAAAAGGAAGCCCTGCAGGTAGTGCAGGCTCTCGTATGCGTGTATCCAGTGGCACAGCACAAAGCTCCTCGTGGGCATGCATTTCCCTTCTTGCATGTGAACTCCACACAGGCTCAGGCGGTCACTTCCATGCCTCCCACACTCCTAAGCAGAAAGGGGAGCTCAGAGTCTTGCTTGTGTGTTTTTCTTTTAACATACCCTGCTGTCTTGTCCAGGATGCTCAAGAGATGGTCATGGTTCTCAAGGAGCTCACAAAACTGAAACCAAAAACACAAGTAAAGGTGGTCCTCCTAAATGTGACACTAATAAGTGAGGTTTTGCACAAATCTGGAGGATGTGGGTGTTATCTAAATAACAGACTCAAGTGCTCAAGCACTCTCAATGTATATGTGGAGAATTCCTCATCAGTGCTCAAGCCTTAGTCTGAGCGAACACTTTGGAACAACACGTCAGAACGGTCAGGAAGCAGTGCCCCGGGGATGGGGACCGCAGGAGGGCAGGGACTCTGAGGAGTAGCAGTGTGCTTTGCAACACAAAGTGATGTGCACAAGGCTCAGAACTGGTAGTGTGGGTGTGCGGACTAACACACAAGGGTGTGTGTGCTGTATACAGAAAGAGTAAGAAGAATGGAAGGCTCCAGGGAGAACTCAGGATGAACGTTGGTTAAACAGCCAGAGATACCGAGACAGGCTCCACTTGGAGAAAGCCTTCTGTAGACCAGGTAACATGAATTTTATCCTAGGGCTTTGAGTCAGGCCCTACGATAGGACTGCAGAGGCACCCAGCTGTCCATTCTGGGACAAAAAAAAATCCACTCTTGTCTATTCTTAGTGTGTCATAGTCTCAATCAAAGAAATACCTAAGGAAGTCTGGTAACTTACAAAGTGATGAGAAACAGGGATGACTAAAAAGCTGGAAACTTCAAGAAGTGGTTCGACAAAGGGCTAGAACCCTAGGTATCTATTTTTAGCTAATGAGATCAATTAGGAACTAGAAAGTAACTTTACAGCAGCCCTGACTATGATTGTAAGAGGAAGCTAGAACATCAGGGGCTGTCTCACTATGCTCATGATGACAGAAACTTCAATTCTGTTGACAGGTATCTAGAACAGTTAGAAAGCTCAAAGCAACACTGAGTGGCTGACTTAGATTTATGCTACCCATGAAGTGGAATCTGCTCCTAATGAACTCACCAGTCCAAGGTCTGGAGGCACAGAGAAAACTGTGGCTTAAGTTCAGAGTCAGGCATGGCAGCTGAATTGAAGTGAGACAGTAACCAGAGAGACACAGAGGCATGAACGCCTCACAGAAAGGAAAAACTGTAAAATTCTCTCTAGAGCAAGTACTCTCAATAGCTGGAAGCAACATCTGGACCAGAATTATGTGTTGCTTTGAATATCCATAAAATCAACAATTTATTAGAATGACTGCCTAGCTGCCCAAGGAAACAACAAACCAATCCAAAGCAAAGTGACAGCTTCTAAAATTTAAATGGTCTTTGGTCTTCTGAAATGCCAATGTCATGAACAGCAAACAAAGTGAGACGCCCCACAGGCTCAGCCAGAGACCCACAGGGGGCCAGCGAGCACAGGAGCCCTTGGTGTCTGTTCTGCGGCGGAGGTCTGCATCAACTTAGTGAGCTGGGATGCCCGAGGCCCTCAGCAGGCTGCCTGGCTGCATGTCCTCCCCACGCCATCAGGGCTGCTTAGGACATGAGTGTCCACTTGTGCTGAGTGCTTCGGGATGTGCTGCAAGATACAGACAGCGGTGCACACGAGCGGTTCAGAGGGCATACGTGGCCGCGCACACATTCTGCACTCCTGGGAGCTTGATTTGTGCACCACATCTGTGGTGCTTTGCTTAGTTGTCAACGTCATTACTGGTCTTTGGAATTCTATTTGTCTTTTGAAAGAAAGGAGAAAGAGAGGGACAAAGAAAGAGAGGAGAGAGGGAGGGAGGCGGAGAACCCCACAGGCAGTGGTATTTTTGTTCGTGAACTCCATCTATCCCACGACACTTAGGAAGACGCCTGCAATCGAGTTCTTATGATGCCGAGTTCACAAACACAAGCAAAATTTTGCCCAATGCTTCTGTTTATGAACCAGAGTATTGCTCTAAAATAATTAAACCGGCCTGGTGTGGAGTGTGATTATGTTAGGAGTCCTTAAGGCTATGCAGAGAGTTCCATAGCCCCCTGAAAACACAAACAGAAAGGCCCACGTAGGCATGAATCGATGATGAGAGCAGATGTGGGGAGAGCTGAGCCTGGCTTACAGTGCAGCGGTTCAGGCCATTATGTCTCCAATACTGAGGACCCAAGAGGTCCCCTAGAAGAACGGCATGGGCAGTTGCTGGGGCAGAGTGCACAGGCCTTTGCCAAGTGCTTCGTGCGCGCCACAGAGCCCTCTGCCGTACCCACAGATGCAGCGGGGGTCTGTGAGGAGCACAAGCTGTGGAGCAGCAGCACAGGAGAAGCTATAGTGTGACCTTAGGCGCTGTGGCCCACGAGGCCCAAACAAGTGCATTTCTACACTGGGGCAGGGTCCTTGGCTGGAACTCCAGTGGAGGGCGTGGCCCAGGGCCATCCTTGGCCTGCAGAGCTCCTGGGAAAGGAAAAACTTTGCACCTGCCCCACCTGAGGCTGCACACACCCAAGTGAAGATGACCTTGTTTCTTGTAGGTGAAGGCAAGGACGATAATTACCATACAGCCTTGAACTCATCCTTGGGGACATTAGCAGCTAAGGATGGTCACATTTGCCAGAGCTGATCCTGGAGGAACAGCACCAGAGAGTATCCTCCACAGAGCCCAGCCCTGCCTTAGCCCGCGGTGACTGCACTGGCCTCTGTGGTACCTTCAGCATCGCTAATTGCCCTTGTCTCTTAGCAACCTTCACCCCCATCTCCTCTTTGAAGATGGGACATCCTTTCTGAAAATGCTGCTTTCTGCCTGGAAAGGTCCTGACCTCCTGCATGACTGTGGGGACCCTGGGTCCCTTGGGCCTCAGCTCACAGCTCCCCTTCTTCAGGGAAGGTTTTCCTGAGCCCCTGAGCTCTGAGCTTAGGCATCCTTGTCTGCTAAGGGCTCCTAAGGTTATGTTAATAAACTGGACAGCTAGACACCATGGTGCACACTGCAACCCCAGCACTCCTGGGCATTCCTGGATGACAAGGCCAGGGGATGGAAATTTTGAGCCCAGCCTGGACAACTGAATGAATTGGTGAGATCCTGCTTCAAAACAAACAAACAAAAAACTGTTGGCGCGGGTGGGGTCCCAGTTTCAGGGCCCAGACAAAGAAACAAAAACCAGACATTAATTAGCTCCAACTTTTATAGACTGGAAAATCAAGGTCCCAGGGCTGTAGGACTGTGCTCTCTTTGAAAGCCGCCCAAGTGAACGTGTCTTGTCTCCCTGGTCTTCCCGGCAGCTTCCTCTTCATCACCCTGCCCTCCCTTCCTCCTTGTCCTGGAGGGGTCCCCATGGTAGAGGAGCCCCTCCGGGGATCTGCCCAGACCCATCTACAAAGTCCTGCTCCAGACAGGCCCCTGCATAGACACAGGGCTAGTGTCATTGAACTTTCTGGAGAGCGTGCTACTCAAAGCAAAGGAGTAGCCTGCCTTTCCCTCGGGGAGCTCAGTGCGCTCATTCTCACATGTGATGTGTGAGACCCTTTGCTGCTCCCAGGCAGCCTCCAGAGGCTGATTGTCTCCCAGGCCCTGCCTCAAGGGACATGGCACAGGGCTCATGTCCACCACTTTTTGTGAGTGAGTCTCATTCTTAGTTCTAAATGTTTCAAAGCTTGTTCTCCTTCAAGGCAGGTACAAACTCCTGCCACACAGAAGTTGATGTTAGCAATTGTTCCCTTTGGATCTGAGACAAAAGTAAAAAGCTGCTCCATGGGGCTTGTCATGGAACCAGCAGTCACATAAAGGTCGCTGTTGTTCAGTGTCTGTGCTGGTTTTCTGGCCACTTAGACCCAAATGCACGCAGTTACATTCCAGACTGGTCTAAGTTTAATGGCAAAAATGCCTGAGCAGAAACTGGAATTCTGACATCGCAAATTGTTTGTGCTTCTGTTACGCCTCAGAGATATAATTTTTGTTTATTTCACTGGAAAAGTTTATGCAAAATTGCTGTTTTTCTTCATTTTGGATAGTTAACACATCCACTTCTCATTTATGGTTGCAGTCATTTGAAAGGCAGTAGTCTCTGAACTGCGAATAGAGAGCATATTAAAATATTCCAGATGCCAGTCTTCTCTAAATGATTTGGTGAAGTCGAAATGTCATTTTCTCTTTGGATGTCCTAGAGGGCATATTGTGGCATTTTGAAGCCACTTAGCTAAAAACATATGCAAGCCCACCCCTCTACACCAGGGACTGAGATAGTTCATTTAGAGCAGCTCTTCAGCCTTTGCCTGCTCGGCGTGCAGCACAGTGCTGGCAGGATAACACCACACACGTCAGTCCTCTAACTGCTGCAGGCAGCGCGATGCACTCAGATAATGGAAGAATCGAAATATGTTTTTTTATATTCCAACTTTTAGGTTATTTTGCACTAATGGAAGAAATGCCACCTCACTCCACTGCTAGATTTTGGGGGAAAAAAGTATGCAATAATAAAAAAAAAATTACCCACATAGATATTTTGATACTAAATGGATAGTGCTTCATTTCTAGATTTTTCTCCACTTCTGAATAGATATTTAGATAGAAAAAACTAGAGCTCATCATATATAAACATAGATGATATATGTGTACACACACACACACACACACACAGAGTAAGCTTCCTCTGAGGAAAGGCTAAATACACGGGGTGTCTCAAAGGGTACGAGTTTAGTGACACTGCTGCTACACATGGACGCTGGGGCCACAAGAGTCTCACTTGTGTTCAGCATGCTCTTCCTTTGCTTGAAATGCAGTGGTTTGGTTTCTAAATGAATGGTCCATGCTTCTGTTAAATGGCCCTTTATTGTCACTTAGAATGCAAATAGGGTGTTTTGAGCTGAGGCCTGTATTTGAGTGCACTGTGGCTCTTTAGAAAAGAAATATGAGAAATTGAACAATACCATTTGCCAAGGTAACAAGAAGCACAGCAATGACTGGAATTGTGAAGAGAGATTGCTAAAGAGGAAGGAACAATGAGGGTTTATAAAGTTATCGTGTAATATAAACAGCCCAAGTGTCATAGCTTCGCACAAGTGGGAGGGCTATCTCAATAGACCAAACATATGTCAGCTAGCAGATTTTCTAAGAAAAGTTTGAAGTTAAAAATTCTCCACTTAGTCTTCACATTGTGAGTCGCCACGCAGAGTTCTCTGCATCTGTTCCTGCTGCTGTCTACAGAACAGCTTGAGTGCAGCTTTCATTTTCAATTAATATGCATATTAATGAAAATGCATGGCTTCAGATTTCAGAACAAACCATATATGAAAAAATGAAACATAGATACATTCCACTGCATGGAAATACTGACATTGAAATTTGCGGGTGTTGGGGAGAAGTCTGTATCTGAAGCGGCTGGAACACATTTGGACCCCGTCTGACTCAGCTTCAGTGTACTGATGGTGGATGCACCCAAGCACACCCCTTCCCAGCTCTGAACTTTGTGCCCACCAAGTCGCCTCTTCTGCACATTTCCTATAAATGGACCCGCACACACTGGGGGCTTGATGTGCTTGGGACTTGATGAGTCTGGCTCCTTTCATTCTACAGACTGGCTCCAAGTTCACCCATTCGGTAGCCCAGCAACACTCCGTTTTGTGGATAAAGCATTCATTCACACTCTAAGAAGCGTCTTAGTTGCACCTGCCATTTGGCTTGTACGAATTTGGTGGCTGAGAATGTTTGCAATCAAGTCTTTATTTTCGCACCCATTTTATGTTCCCCAGAGTAGGTGGAGACGTAAGAGATAGATCGCTGGCTGGTAGGGTACCTCGAGGTTTAAACACTTCAAATGTACAGAAGTGCTCCCTAAAGTGACTGTGCCATTGGATATTTCCACCCACTGTATATGAACATGTCAGCTTCTCCACATGATTACCGATTATAGCTATTATATTATTTTTTTTCCAGTGCTGGGATTCAACCCAGAACCTTGCATGTGATAAGCTCTTGGCCACAAGAGAATATTTTTATGAATGTATTAGAAATTTGTATCAGTTCCTTGAAGAACGATCTAATTAGATACTTTATACAATTATTTATTGGGTTGATTCAACCTAATTGCAACCTCAGCTCTTTTAACTCTTGCCGGTAACATGAGATCCCAACACCTCACACCTCAGGCTTTTTCTGTCCAAGAGGAAACTGCCTGTCTTTCCTTAGGCAAGCTTTCCTGTCCTGCACTTCCTTTCACTACATTTTTTCTGCAGATGTATTTGAGTGTTTCTGGGGTCTCTCTCATTTGACCTCTACAAAGAAAGGGTCCTAGCCCCCTGCACACTAGGCTGGCTTCCACCATGGGCAGCTTAGGGCTGTCTGACCATATTCCACCTTTTTCTGAGCAGGATATTGCTTGGCTTTGGTGTGTTTTCTGTTTGGCCTTGGAGTCTGTGAGACTCCAAAAGTTTCCCAGATTCTCTAGGATGGGTGGTCCAAGCCTCATGCCTCTCGCTGGATCCCAGAGCTCATGTGCTCATCCTGTTGCTTTGCCTGTCTTACTCCATTCACTTGGGGCTCATGGTCAGCTTGGTGCGATGCCCGCTGCACTGCAGGTGCTCTGGGGCCAATCTCAAGTCCTGGCATCCCGCCTATGCTTCCCTGTACCCTCATTTGTTATCCCAGTCCAGCCTCGGTCACCTTTTCAGGGAGGGTAGCCCCAGGCCCCTCTGGAAGCTGACCCTGCACAGCACATCCATCTTGTGGGCTGTAGGAAAGCACCAAGCTTCTCCAGGGTCTCCTCAGGCAGCACCTGAGGTGGCCTACATTGCAGCATGGGCTCCCTGAACCCAAGTCGTTGCCACAGTACTTGCTGAAAGAGTGGGGGAGTAGCTTGGATCCTAGATGTATCCAGCTGTATATGCAGGTGTAACTGGAAATATTGCCAGTCCTGCTCAATAGACTTAATAAATCAATGCATAATATTGTCTTTGCAAATGAGATCATTAGGCATACAAAAATTAAATCTTCAGTTGTTTCCACTGTAGGGTCTTAGTTCATTTTATCATAGTAAAATTGCATATATGAAAGTGAAAAAGATGACAGTTAGGTTTTCTTCATTTTTCTCAGAAGAAGCCTGGGTTAGCATTGCTTTGAGCTGCCTCTTCTTCCAAGGACCTGAACTTCATGTCACAAAGGCTTTCAGGTTCTGCTTTATTACTGTCCTTGCCATCAGCTTTTTCATGCATATATGTTTCTATGGTGGGGAGAGAGATGTTGTGTAAGAAATGTGTCTGTTGCCACTTTTCTGGGCCATGCCTCCACACAACTATCAAAGCAGCCTTCTGATTGCTTCCTGAGGTCTCCAGAAGGCTGTAGATGGCCACACAACTCTTTGACCTACATGTCAGCTCACTGAGCAAAGTAGGCATCATGGAGAATACAGGCCCCCAGGAATGTAGGAGAGAGCTGCTTTGCTTTTTCCTGGGAAAATTCCGACCATTTTCCCATCCTGACCTGTTGTGCTGTGATTCCAGAAGACTATCCCAGCATCAAAGTCAAGAGCATCTGGCGGGACACGGAGACACCACCCTGTCAGGACATTAATTTTAATAAGTTCACCTTTGCTCTTCCGCCTATTCTTTCATCTGCGGCATTCCTATTGACTGCTTCAAATTATATATAAATACCACAAAAATAAAAATGAGGGGTGTGTACCTTGCATAAGGCAGCATGCAGTGAAGGTCAAGGCCCAAACTCAAGGGCTCCTCCTCATTTAGAGGAAAGACACTGTCCACTCACAAGTTCTGGGTTTGCAATGAATGGTTCTCTCCTTTTGGCTAAGTGTCTCTCTTCACAGAGGAGGAAGCACACTTCCACAGATGCAGATGCTAAGTGGACACCCCTAAGCATCGACCACTGTCAGAGGAATGCCACGGAAGCAGGGACAGGGACTCGGCGCCATGCTGTACCCTCAGAGGGACCCCACCCTCTACACAGGCAGACGTGATTGCTCTTTACTCCTCGACAGCTGAATAATTCATTGTAGTGCATTTGTAAGGCTATTAAAAGTTTGGTTTGGGTGAGGAGAAGTAAGGAGCAAAAGTCTTGCTTCTTGTTTTTTGTTTATTACAAGTGGCTGTCAGTGCTGTTCTTACTTCATTTCATATTCTTGTTAATAACAAGTCTAATTAAGAAATCCATTAGAAGTCTGCAAAGTTAATTTAACAGGGGAAATCCTAATGGAGTGTTATTGGAATTGTCTTTATAAAAAGAATGGCATGGGCTGTCATGGATTCTTAATCAGAATTTCTTATCATCTAAATTAATTCATATGGTGGAACTTGAGCAGTTTTGAATGTTTATTGTTTGAACTTATCAGGAGACATTCTCCACTGCTTATCTGTGTGTCATGGAGGAGTCGCATCTCCTGATGCCGCAGTTGTAAGAGTGTGAAGAGCTTAGAGATTAGATGACTTGAGTTGGTTGTCCATGTCGCATCAAGGGGTGAAAGAAGACTGAATAATTCCTATCCCTAATGAATGTAACACACAAAGTTTCAATCAACACCAAGACCTGTAGTTGCTGAAATAATTGACACTGGAGTTCTCACTCAACTGCATTTCAAAAGCAAGCTAATTGCTAGAAAGTCTTTATTTTTCTCTTCATATATATATATATATATATATATATATATATATATATATATATATATATATATCTTCACAAGTCAGCTCACTAAACAAAGTAGGCATCACAGAGGAATAGAGATCCCAGGAGTTCAGGAGAGAGCTGCTTTGCTTTTTTTGTGAAGATCTCTATCTCTATCTATCTCTATCTCTATCTCTATATCTCTATATCTCTATCTCTATCTCTATCTCATCTCTCTCTCTGTTGCTCTCTATCTCTCTATCTCTCTCTCTCTATCTCACTATCTCTATCTCCGTCTCTATCTCTACCTCTACCTCTATCTCTATCTATCTATATCTATCTATCTTCTTTTACTATCTATACATTCATTTTTGAATATACATATATATTGAATGTCTCTCTATTCTCATGACAGGAGTCTGAGTTTCAAATGCTTTTTATGAAACAGAAGCATGCTAATACAATGCTGAAATAAGGGCTCAGAGGCACTGTGTCTGAGCTCATAGGACAATTCCTTATGCTAGATCTTGCCAGCTTGCAGAGGCTGTAAGACTTGGACTCATGGTCCTTTTCAGTGCACTGCAGCTACATTTCGGCAGATGCCTGGCTTACTGCCCCTGTCACTAACTCGCACATCTCTGGAGGCTCCAAATCTGAGATGCCCACACAGGACACCAATCCTATCACCTTCGGTGTGAATTTCTAAAACAGCTGCTGCAATGGCAGAGTGAAACTTAGCTCCTTGGTATGGTAGAAATCCAAGGGTCAGAGGAGATAAGTGCTGGCCCTCAAGTAGGATGAGGGTGGACAGAGCCCAGTACCAAGCAAGTTGTCATGAAGTAGTAATCATCATAAATTACATTTCATCTTTAAAACAAGTGCAGAAAAATATATGTTCAAATCAGAGCTCAAATAGAAGTCACAAATGTGCAGTGTATTAATCGCTGAATCTGTCCTACTAATTTGATTTGAAACTATCTCATTGCTACTTGTTCTTCAATGAAATAAAATAAAGTAAAAGTCACAAAATTATGAATTGAGCCTGAAAAATAGAATGAATATTGGACTTCACAAATGGATTACAATCAAGGAGACATCCATGAATCCCCCTCAGAACATTCCCTCCTTTCAATCACACTATTCTCACAATTCTTGGTGCTTTCTGCAACAATTTGGAAGTCTCTTTCATGAGTGTCTCTAGTTTCTCTGTCCTGGCTGCCTCAGGGTCTTGAATTTACCTTTCATGGTTATTCTGACTTTGAGAAAGAGCCAGACATTCCAGGATGTTAGATGCAGTGCATGAGGGGTGGTGTGTGTGTGTGTGTGTGTGTGTGTGTGTGTGTGTGTGTGAGATACACTGCAACATTTGTGGGAACCTTCTTGAAGGAGGAGGACATGGAGCAGAGGCATTTATCTTTGATCATATCTCATAAGGACACATGGAAAGAGGACTTCTGGAACTGTGTTAGAAACTGGGAAGAATAAGGACTGGGCAAATAGCTCAGCAGATTAAAGCATCTGCTCTCAGGCACAAGAGCTGGGGGTTCGATCCCTGGGCCTGTCCTGCTGGCCCCATCCCCAGGGTACAGTGAAGTAGCAATTGACACGGGGCACGGTGGCACACACTTGTAACCCCAGCTCTTTGGAGGCTGTAAACAGGTGGATCGCTATGAGTCTGATCTAGTAGTGAGACCCTGAACACCTTGTAGACCTTTCCCTAAAATACAAAAAAAGAAAAAAGAAACTGGCAAGCATGATGGAGTAAGTACGCACAAAGCCAAGGGAAATCGTTTTGTTCCTTCTTCTTGTCATCATGCTTTTTTTTTTTTAAATGAGAGTAAATTAGAATTAAAACAGAAAATATTACAAGTAATACAGAATTTCACTTAATAATGTAATATAAATTTCACAGTTTTTAAATATATAGTGTTGTCTTCCAGCCAGCTGTTCATGTTACCAGATATATACATGTAAAACTAGAAGAAAGAAAAAAAATAAAGAAATGTATAATAAATTAAGAGAAAAAGAGAAACAGCTGGAAAAGGAAGATAAAATGAATTAAACCATTAACTGCTCCATTCCACAGACCAGCAGCGATGCACAGTGAGGTGGCTGGTCCATCCTGCTCACATTCCTAGATAAATCTCTTTCCCCCTCTCCCTCTCCTGTCCTTCTCCTCAACTCAGTAATGCTTTTCTTTTGAATAAGTTCATTCCCTTTTCCCAGGGTTTATTTTATGCTTCAGATTCCACTTTTTTCTTTCAGGTTCTCATAGTAAGGAGATGATATGACACTTACACATGCAAGTTTGATTTATTTCACTTAAGAGTATATTCTCTAGTTGCATCCATTTATCTTTTTAATTTAAATTTGATTTTTTGAGGTACTGGGGATTGAACTCTGGACCTTGCACTTGCTAGGCAGGCTCTTATGCTGTTGCACTATGTTCCAAGTCCCTAGTTACATCCATTAAAAATAGATTCAAATTTATCCTGTTTTATAGGTGAATAATACTCCATTGTATAAAAATATGATATCTTCTTTATCCATACTTCAGTTGATGGGCTTCTGGGTTGCTTCTAGTATTTACCTATAACAAATTGTGCTGTTATAAACATGGGTGCACTTATATTGCCGTGACATGCGATTTTCAGTTCTTCTGGAAAAATGCTCAGGAGGTAAATAGCTGGCTTGAATGGGATTCCCAAGGCTACCTTTTGAAGGAAACTCTTCACTGACTTCCACAGTGGTTGTACCTGTATGCACACCCACCAACAGTGCACAACATTCCTTTATCTCCACAGCTTCTCCAGCATTTGCTATTGGCTGGCTTTTATTTTTATTTATTTATTTATTTTTTTTTTTTGTCTTTTTGAGACAGGGTCTCACTCTGCAGTTCAGGCTGGCCTCGAGCTCACTTTGTAGCTCAGGCTGGTCTCGAACTCACAACAATCCTCCTGCCTCAGCCTCCCGAGTGCTGGGATTACAGGCATGCGCCACCACGCCCGGCTTTTGGCTGGCTTTTAGATGTTGGTCATTCCTTCTGGGGTGATGGAATCTCAGTGTTGTTTTAATTTGCATTTCTTAAATGGCCAATGGTGTTGAAATTTTTCATCTATCTACTTGTTATTGATATTTCTTCCTCTGAGAAGGGTGTATCCATCTCACATGCCCATGTTTGTATTGGGTATTTGAATTTGAGAGGTCTGATTTTTTAAAAATTATTTGTATGCTCTGGATAGGCCTTTGTCTGAGGGACAATCTGCTGTAATTTTTACAGTTTGCTGGTGTTCATTTTACTCTGTGGAAAACTTGCTTTGAAGTGCAGAAAGCTTTCAAAAAGATGAGAACCCAATTGCAGATTCTTTGACGTATTTCCTATGCAGCTTGTTTTCTGTTAATGAACTTTCTACCTATTCCTATGCCTTTAAGATTTCTACCTATATTTTCCTGCAGAAGATTTAGTGTGTCTGTTTTAATACTTAAATCTTTAATCCATTTTTTTACTGTAGCTTTGTGCATGGCAATAAGCATGGGTCTAGTTTTAGCCTTTGGCATGTGGAAAGTCAGTTTTTCCAGCATGATTACTAAAGAAGCTTTGCATGTTTGGCCCCTTCATCAAAGATAAGGTGGTTGAGTGTATTTGAAAATCATGACAATGTATCTTTTAATGTATATTTTAAAATTTAAATACTCATGTACTGCTCATAGTTTATACTTCAGCTACCCCTTGTCCACCACAAAGCATTCCTGTAAGCAGCTCATCTGACACCCACAGGCAGAGATGCATCTAGTGCGGGCATGACACATGCCAGCAGGCGGCCTGGCCTGATGTGCACGAGGAATGCTCTTCACACCGGCACTCTCTCTTGCACACACGACAGCTACCTTCCATCAAGAAAAGAATTTTCAGTTCAGGAATTCATCCAAATGAAGAGAGAGTCCCACACTGGGCACAGTTGCTGTTTGCATTGTCATAGTCGACATTTAGACCAGATTTCACATGGGTAGGAGAGTCAAAGTTCAAAGCTGGGTGTGGTGACATATGCCTATGATCTCAGCACTTGGAAGGCTGAAGCAGGAGCATCTCTGTGAGTTTCAGACCAGCCTGAGCAACAGAATGGGTTCAAGACAAGCCTGGGATACATACAGACCCTTCTCAAAAATCAACAAATGAACAATGATTTTAAAGTTTCAGCTTAACATGTATACATATTGTTTTCATCAAATTTTAATATCATAGCATCACTTTTATGTAGTTTCCTTTTTAGTTCTTCTGGTAGGGAGTAATGTGATTTTTGAAATCTGCTAGGGGCCAACATTTTGTCTTTGGTTACTATGACTACAAATTTGTTAGACTCTAGCATAAAAATATGATTATATTCTTAAATTAATTTCTAAATTGTTTCTGTTTCAAGGACATATATGCATTCTCTACAAATTGAAGTTCTTGAGAATTTCATTACAATCCAAGGCTAGTGAGTTAGAGGGAACAGAATTATGAAATAGAAAAATCAGAGTTGAAATGAGATCTATGAGGAACAATCAACATTTTAAATAGCTCTTGTCAAAAGACACGGGTGTGTAAATACTTCATGTATTGTATTTTATTAACTTTCCAGTTGTTTATGAGGTATCGGTTTGCACTCCACAATACCAGAAGCCTCATGTTTTGCATAAATCAGACTTTGAACTTTTGATAGGTTAATTTTCATGTTTACCATCCCTGAGGGAGGACTTCCCACAAGAGTGAGCACGTTCCAGCCAGGCGTGGTGGCGCAGGCCTGTAATCCCAGCACTCGGGAAGCTGAGGCAGGAGGATTGTTGTGAGTTCAAGACCAGCCTGAGCTACAAAGTGAGCTTAAGGCCAGCCTGAATTGCATAGTGAGACCTTGTCTCAAAAAGACAAAAAAAAGAAAGAGTGAGCACGTTCTGAAAAAGTGCTTTTAACATTGAGAAACTAATGGCAGTGATTTTAATTAATTTATTGAGAAAAGAGCAAAACCCTCTCCTTAACCAGGAAACAGAAGTCCTTTGCAATTCTTAATGGATCCTTTTCAGAATTATCCTCGAACAAGAACTTGCCTGGTGCTGGGAAGCTCCTGGGCTCTAAAAGAAAGCGGTGCACTTCTCCTTCAGTGCCTTGACCTATGGCTTCTAGCTCCTTAGCCTCCCCATGATCCACTTCTCCTTGATTCTCCTGTGCTTTGCACTGGGTTGACCCTGGGTAACCTGCTCCGGGACTTAGCACTGCAGAGGGTTTTATAAAGGATACAGGAGCTTAGAGGTCAGTTAAACAATAAAGCATTCTGCAAGAGGTGCTTCTTGGTGGCTGGTGAGATAGCTCAGCGGATTAAGTGATCCCCGGTCCGGCATGCCGTACCAGTTCCATCCTAGAGCTCTCTGAGCTTGCAACCAAGTCCAGGCACAGTGGTGCACACCTATAATCTCAGCACTGGGGAGGCTGGAAACATTGGGATCACTATGAGTCTGAGCTTCATAGTGAGGCCTTGTACCAAATTGGATAACCATTTAGGAAAAAAGAATCAGTTAAATCAATGCACTAAATCAGTTTTATTTTCAATTGAACTTGGAAAAATGGTGTCCTAACCAGCAAGAAAACAAATGCTCAGAGGCCTGAGTACAAAGTGACAGAAAACTTTGTGAAAGAAATGAAAAAAATCTGGAAGAGTGACATCCACATGACACACATCCAAAAAGCAATTAGAAGCTGGAAAGTTATTGGCAGTATGCATTTTCAAAATGCAGCAAAACAATTAGTGTGTTGAAGGAAAATATGACAGAAAATGAACTGTCAGCTTCTAAGAGGGAATAACACACATCGCCCATGTAAGTTTAACAAAAACTACGATTTTGTGACATTCAATTGGGTAGATGCAGAAGACTGGTGAGAGAATATTAAGAATAAATGTTCAGACCTTTCTCCTCCTCTCTGAAGGGCACATTCAAATATGTCTTTGCAGCCGAGCCGCTCTGATTTTCAGGAGTTCCTCTCTAAGGGACGCATCTGATGAAGGATCGCAGACGGAGGCAAACGTGTGGATGAGGGCTTGCACGGGACTTACGTGCATGGAGGACAGAGGGCACAGTGGACAGAGGCGCACTGAGGAGTGTGTGGACCGCTGTCATTTCTCTGAGCAAACCGCGACAACAAATGGCATCACTCTGCATTTATGGCAGCCACGCATCTATCTCCCCATTGTGTTTTAAATTTATTGAAAGCATAATGAAAATAGTTCACAGCTCATCTGTTTGCTTGCTGTTTTTCTTTCTGCATTATCATCTGCCTTTCAGAGACCATTAGCCCCAGTGTCTGGACAGATTCTGGTTTCTGTAATTATTTGAATTGATATTACGCTGTCTCCACAGACTCAGGGGTCTGCAGTGCTGCTTCGCCTCCTGCTTATCGAGGAAGGGCCGCTGGGTTGCTGGCTCTGGCACTCAGTGTGGACGAGTGCATTTAGGCACGCATACATCTCGGGTAGAGAGAAGCAGTCACAGCTCGTAAATCAAAGCCCTGCGCCATATTTCAGCTTCAGACATGTTAATTTCTTGGATTACACTCCATTCTCTGCTGTTGTGTCTTATTCACTTCCCACTGTTGTGCTGTGTATCGAGGTCTGCGTGGCTTGTAGGTAGTGCTGTTCCTGGTTTAATGGCGATGGGGGAAAACAGAAGCCAGTCGGAAAGTGAGTGTGCAGAATTATTTCCAGAGATAGATGCTATGCAGAAAGGAGATGGTGTTGCTGGGGCAGGTGCTGTGGTGGAGTTGTAGGATCTCCTGAAGGAGCTTGAGATGCAGACACAGGGCTGTGACCAAGTTGCAGCAGTGGCCCTGAGACAAGCCTTACCCGGCCTCTGGTGCCTGGGCATGGGCTGTGAATCCCCACAACTGATGGCTGTGCTGAGGACCCTGAGCTCCTTCCCCTGGCTGTCACCTTCACTGTCTCCCTGAGAGACAAGGCAGGTAGGGTGGGCACGGTCTGCATTTGAGTTAGGTCCTATGTGTAGAGCTGCCTGCAGCCCCACGCTCTCTGAGGACTCCTGCATGGTGAGGCAACATGCAGGGTGCTCGGCCTTCTTTGGTCTCCCTGGGCATCTGCTCAGCCACCGGCCTGCCCCTCACTATTTGTCCCTTACAAAGAGATCAGATCCTGAATCTGGCACTGAAGAGACGCGAGAGGTCTTGGATTCTCTACTCCTTTCTAACTTCTGGGGGAAGCGGCTCCTCTTAGATGTGGGGTGAGGTTTGTGTTTCCTGTTGGAGCAGGCAGGAGTCCAAAGGAGATAAAGAGCAGATGTTTCCTGAGAGGCTCCCGGGAACCTAGGGGGTCCTGAGAGGGGCTTGGTGCAGGAGTATTCTTCAGGAGTTTGTACACAGTGAAATCACTACTTGGGTAGGATGGGTCAAGTATAATCATGGTGTAGCACTATGGGTGCGACTGATCAGCCAGTGCAGTCCCATCTGGGAAGCAAGGCTGTGCCAAGGAGCACGTGGGCATCAACCTTAGCTTATCTGTAATGTCTAATGTAGAAAGGATACACACATTCCTTGGAGAGACAGGGATTCGAGTGAGAGGCCTCTGACCACCCCCTGGCGTCTGGTGTCCTATCTTGGCTCCCAGGATGAGGTGGGGTTAACTTCAGGGTAATCTCAAGCTGCTGTATGTCTCTTGGTCTCACAGGCCTGGTTAAGTCATGTCCATTGATTCCCGGCTCCCTTCAATCTTGCCTCCAGCTGTAATGAGTGTCCCCTTCTGTACTTCCTCCTGTGGGGGCCAGGGCCTCCTCTGGGTTCCTATGCATTTCTACCCTAATCCACTCTCTACAATGTGACCACTGCATGGGCACCCAAGGTTGACCACCCTGGGAAGTGCTCGGCTGCTGTGTGGGCATCCCGGGGGAGCTGCCTAGAAGTTGGTGGGATATTGCCCTGGAGTCTGGAAGAGCACACTCTACTCGTGCAGCCTGAAGGTTTGGGGCCATGGGAAGTCAAAGGCATCAGGTGGGAGGTCCAGGCTCACCTGGTCCTCTGCTGCTGTGTGCACAGACCTCATTCACTGTGGCATCTCTGCCCCCACACACTTTGGCCCTATTGGGGTGTTCCATTTCTGAACTGTCCATGCAGATCCTAGCCAACTCTTTTGCCTGAAGGCCTAGAAGGATTATGAGCTTTCTCAGAGTCCCAGAGCTCATTGCTGCCACATTGCGATCCCATCCTCCTTAAAGATTGTTCCTTCCTACTGTTCGTTCATGCCCTCACACACAGAGGGTCTGTTGCCACACACGCAGTGCTGAGGAGACACGGGCCTTCTCTCTCTCTGGTGGGACAAGCAAGGGAAGCACAATGTGAGTGAATGGAGAGGACTCTGCTCTGGTCTGCATGCTCAGAAGGCTGTGCCTACTGGGCAGCCCATGGGGAGGGGTGTAGGCTCTGCACTTCCATGGGAAAGTGGGCAGGGTAAGGTAGGAAAGTAGGCAGAAGATGCCAAAGGCCCATTCCACATGGCCTTGTTACAGAAACTCATGCCAAAAGGCACTGTGCCCTCTTTTAGTCATGAAATATTCAGTCATGCCTTGGTTTCTTCAGTTACTAATGTAGTTGTGTACCAACTACACACTTACATAACAACCAACAGTGGCCCAATGCCACTGATGGACATTGGGTCCTTCACTGTACACCAAGTGGTCTTCTCTGAGTGGTCAGCAGTACTGGGACTGACTGCCCACCGAATTCTACAGCAGCTGGCACCAGCCTGGTGAGCGCAGATTCACACCAGCCCCTCTCGCAGCAGAGGTGCGCCTGGGGCCTCCTTTTCTGTCTGCTAGATAGCAGGCTTCACTGCATTGTGGCTGTGACACCCCCAGGTGGAACGAGCTCCTAGGATGTCCTGGAAACTGGAAGGTCAGTCCGTAGGGCGTGGAGTGGGGGCCATGGAACCTGGCGGACCTGAGCCGTGCCCACGGGCGAGCAAGCAACGAGGCTCAGTGCACGCCTGTCACCGGACAGGTGTTCTTCAAAAGTATGCAGTGGCACTAAGGAGCATCAGTGACCAATGTCACGGAGTTACAGTGTGTTTATGTATTTTTAAACCAAGGTACGTAGTTTTAAGTCATTTTTCTCTGAGAAAAAGTTTATTTTTATGAAATGCATAAGCAAATTGGCACTATTATGAAAACATTTTTGCCAATCACTAATATATGTTGTTTTAAATTTCCTATTACAAAGATATGAATTGTTCTATTCTTGTTTAAATTAGTTTCATAGACTATTTTAAGTTATCTTTGCTTAATGCAAGAATATTTATGCCTATATACATTTGTATGTAATATAATTTTTCTTTCTGTTACATTAGTAATGACCACCTTCATTTTAATGTATTGTTACATTCACATTTCTTTTTAGTAAACTACCTGGTTTTGAAGTACAAGAAATTTTAATTTTCTTTAAAGAACAGAGGTTAAGGTAGGCTTAAACTACCTGACAATTTTCAAAATGAAGCCAAAATTTAGTATTCAATTATTTGCAATGAAAACTTGTGGTGGTGGTGGTGGTGGTGGTGGTGGTGGTGAGGTGTGTGTGTGTGTGTGTGTGTGTGTGTGTAATCATGCATATGTAGAGTTTAAATTCACTGCAACTAAAAGTTAACCATTTAGACTGCCAATTCCAAGCCCATCTGCACAGCTTTCAGAGCTGCATTTCTTTTCCTTACCCGATGGGATTTCTCCACGTGTGGCACAGCAGTTTCCCCTGGAACCTTCTGCAGGTGCTCACAGTACATCGTGGAGAACCCGAGCTAAAGCAGCAGTGCAGATCTGGACAAAGCTGCCCCCTTCTCCCCAGCACGGGGACCCCAGTGCCGTGAGTCACCAGCCCCAATGTCCCAAGTGAAGACCAGCACACCACAGTCCTACCTGATGGGTTGTGCTCTTATTCCTCTACTGCCGAAGACAAGGAAATCCTGTTGAAAATTGCACTGGGGTCATTAAGACACTGCAAAGAATGCATTGCTAGTGCTGTGGCTTGCGTGAGTCACCTTATCTGAGCTTTAGCTCTCTCGTCCAACTCTCCCTGGATCTCCAGTGTAAGGTCAGTTGAGTTACAGCAAGGTTAAGCCACACTTCCTCTCAATTTGACTTCATCCAATTGTTTAGGAAACAGATGCTGTCTAGCTACCTCAGGTCTGAAAGTATCCTCCTGGCTTGCTTGCTTCTGAGAGTACTCAGCAGCTGTTTCCTCATCGTGGAGGATCTTCTGAAATCAGGTAGCTTCTTTCTCATTTAGAGCATTTTAACTTCAAAAATCTGTAAATGCTGCAGCATGAATTGCCTTTTTATACACAGCTCCTTCTGTACCCGTAGCTTCAGATTATGCTTTGTTCCGGTCTTCAGATTATATGTAACAGTGATTCCTGCTATTCTTCTACAGGGTCTTCTGCTAACAGCCCAACACTACAAAAGTAGAAAGACAGAGATAGCAGATAGGTAGGAGTGGGAGTAGATAGATAGATAGATAGATAGATAGATAGATAGATAGATAGATAGAGATGATAGATAGTTACAGGGAGAAATGAAACTGAAATCTTTTGCTCTGAGAAAGTTCAAATATTAAACCACAAGCGATCAGTCCTAGTGGTATTATTTGCAAAATATGTGTCTGCTGTATCTACAATATTAAAGATTGACTATAACTCAGCAGTATAAGGATGATAAACCACTTAATTTTAAGATGGGAAGAATATATGAAGAGACACACTTTGACCATGAAGGTACATGGGTGATGCGTGAGCATATAAGAAGGCCATGAGCCATTATAGAAGGCACATTGAACCATGGGAAGGTGCTAAAACTCATTAGGCTGAATAACATTAAATATAGACTAAATATATACAATATATATTTATCAGCACCATGTGATAACAATCTCTGAAACAAAGTAACCTCAAAATAGCACCAAACAGTAGGGTGTTTCTGGAATGGTTTGGCAATTTCACATACAATTAAAATTTGTTGTGTATTTGATCATCTGCCCCACTGCTAGGAAACTGGCCAGAGAAGCACAGGTGTGTATAGGTAGGTGCTTGTACTCTGTTTGTAAGGGCTCGTGCTGGTAGAATATTCTGGAAAAGATAGCTGCAGTAACAGCACAGGGTAGTGTCTACCAGGCGGCAGAAGTGAGGAGAGTACATGATTTTGATGGAAGGATATAGGAGGTTTTGGGGGCGATGGCGCTATAGTGTGGTGATGCTTACACACAAAAACTAGTTTAATTGCAAGGTAATTTAGAGCGATTTCTGCAAAGGGATTGTAACGGCTTCTCAGAAAGTTCAGGGGATGCTGAACCTTCCACAGCACTAGGTCAATGCTGGTCGTGCCAATGGGAGAACCTGGCACGGGAGACTCGGAGGCCCTCAGCTTCCTATGATTCATTTTTCTTTCTGACATCAAGGTCTTCAGCTGCTACACTGAGATGTTTACATTCACAGCTTTCAAGCTTGCAGCGGCTGAGCCATGGCTTCTGACATAATCTGAGATGGAGGATATGTAAGCTTTCTGTACATAGCAGTCTCACAGACAGCAACATTTCCCTTCTGAGCCCCAGGATTTAGGTCCCTACAACCATCCAGGTCAAGTGAATCTTCACACCCTCATCTTTTTCCCTTGGTGTCCATGCTTCCTGCCCACTCAGGCCTTCTGTGCCAAGGTGTTCTGCAATTCACAAATCTTAGTGCAGAGAACTTTGAGGCTCTGACACAAGGAAAGTTGAGTGCCAGTTACTACTGGTAGTCTAATTCCAGTTTAAAACTCAATCTGGGGCTGACCAGATAGCTTAGTGGCCTAAAGCAGCTACTTAGGCAAAGAGCAGGAACTGGAGTTTAATCCCTTGCACTGCATTCCTTGCTGGCCTCTCCCCCAAGGTGTGCTCAGATGGCGACTGGGACTGGGTATGGCGGTGCATGCCTGTACTCCCAAGGCTTGGGAGGATGAAAACAGGAGGATCACCGTAAGTCTCATTTGTTTAGTGGGAGCCTGAAGACCCTGTACTAAATACATAAAAACAAACGTCGTCATCTCATTTACTCTTTGTCATTGTTATGGTTTGTTTCTAATTGCACCCCCAAAGCCTCATATAAGTCATGGGATGGAGGTGGCTCGAGGCTTGAGGGGTGGGGCCGCAGGGGCGCCAACCGTTGAACTGGCTGCAGGGGCTTCACCAAGCCTGCAGCTTCTCTGGGAGGTGTGGAGTGGGTCACCTGCACTCCAGGGCACCCCAGTCTCTCCTCCAGACCTTCTAGTGCAGGGCAGCGGTGTCTGCGATTGAGACTGCCATGGGCAAGAGATGTTTGGAGAAGACAGGAGCACTGACCCCGTTTCCTGATCAAATAAGGTTCTGAGGTCTTGCTACATAATTCAGGCTGTTTAAAACTATGAAAACTCCAGTGACTGTGAGCTTAATGAACCTTTCATTCCTTCATTGTGAGTGCTGGGTGTCGGTCCCAGCAATGAGAGAAGAGTAACGAAGACAGAGCCTGGTCCTGGGAGTAGGGCCTCACAGCCCAGAGTGTGGCCACAGCGGGGCTCAGGCAAAGCTGACCGCACGGCTGCTACCGTCATGGCGGCCTTTCCTATTTTCCCACTCTTTAGCTGATCATCCCATTCTAAATTCTTCTGAGTTTTTCTTTCACTCTTAAAATGGAGTCAATATTAATGTTTTGTGAGAATGGAAGAGATAGGGCAGGCTGGAGACACAGCTCAGCAGCACAAGGGTCCTCCTGGCAAGCATGAGGTCCTGAGTTCAACTCCCATAACAACAACAACAACAACAAAATGAATGAAAGAAAAGAAAGAAGGAAGGAGAGAAGGAAAGAAAGAAAGAAGGAAAGAAAGAAAAGAGAGAGAAAGAAAAAAAAAGAAAGAAGGAAGGAAGGAAAAAGAGAAGGAAGCAAGGAAGAAAAAAAATTCACAACGTGGATATTTTGTAAGATAGAAACTTGCTGCTATTGATTTTCTTTGCTCAAATGTCTTTCTTTGGCCAGAGGCGTTCACTGCCCTGGCTTCCTCGCACACATCCCTAGCGTAGCAGCCGGCCTCCTCCGCCTGCTCTGTTCTCCTCACTGAGCTCCACCGGCCCATTTCCAGCCAGCTGTCTGGCCTGCTCTGAACCCTTCTGGAAGTGTGTACGCGGACGAGTTCACACGTGAATGCATGTGCTCTGCCCGCAGCACCCCCTGCTGTGCAGCACACACCTTGTGTAGTAGGAAAGTCCCACTCTTACTGAAGGTGAAAATAGAAACTGTCATCGACTATTGGTGGAGATTTAAACTCAGCACGATGTTTTGATTACAGATTGTTACCTTCAGTGGATGTATACAAGGGTACAGAGATGCACAATCAAAAATAATTCTAATTTTATGCTGAAAACATTAATACTATCTCCCTAGCTGTCAGCAGAGGATTAACTCCATAAATCCAAGGTAATCCTTTATGGTGCAGTTTTGTACAGCTTTGTAGGTTTATATTTACTGATACAAAATGCATCTTCATCATATTTTAAACCAAAGTAAAAGGCTGTTTCATAACATGCTGTGCTTCTCTTCCGTTTTCATTAGGACATGCTTGCCACCCTCACCATGAGGAGCTGGCACCTGAACCTGATGCGTCTTCATTCTTTTTACCACCCTGCCCCTTGCTTCTTGCCACCTCATGCCAACTCTAGCTCCTTTTTCCATTTACAAATGATCTATTTTTAATATAAATTGTGCTAAGCATCATCAGATATCAATTTCTTAACCATAAATGCACCTCCACTTGGAGGACAGAATTTGAAGTCAAATGTGTTGCTGCCTTTGTCTTCAGTGTGCACCTCGAGGTGACTTGCCCAGCTCCCTTGTGGGTTGTCCCTCACCATCCAGACTCCATGCTCAGAGACCAGGGATGTGGCCTGCCCAGCACAGCTGCCCTTCTCCAGGTCCCTGCTGTCCAGGAGCCTGGCAGCTTGCTGGGCTGGGACGTCGGGGGCGACCCTGGGCATGGTCTGGATCTCATCATCTGCAGGCTGCAGGGCTGCACAGGTGCACATCTGCAAGCTAGGCTGGACACACCTGCAGTGATCAGCTGTTCTGAGAGCCACTGTGCCCACGGGGGAGGGGGCAGCCGGGAGTGACGCCTTCCACCTTGAATAGCCCAGAGGAGTAACCAGTGTCAGGAAAGTCAGCTTTGGATGATTCTCACCCAGGACTTTGCCAAATAGTTTTACAACCATCACACTGGGCTGGGGAGATGGCTCAGTGGAATAAACGCTTCCCTGGCAAGTGCAAGGGCCTGAGTTCAATCCCCAGTTCCACCAAAAAAAAAACACTGTCTACCTTCAGTTTCTTCTGACATGTTTTCCTTTTGTAAACACCGTGTTGTCCATTTTACAGATCATAATTGCCACCCCGTGTTTGAGATGAGGAAACAGAAGATGGAACCAGTTTTCAATGTCCTGAGATTATGGCTTTGAATTCCTGATTGTCTCTAACATTTCTTTTTATGGCTGAATTTCTTTTGAAAGCACTTAGATACTGAAGATCTCCTAAGAAAGAACAGATCATCCGATGTTCTCTCTCCTGAATACTATGACCTGAAAGGTAGCCCAAGATGCACCATAGTGGTACTCTGTAGAGACAAACCCCAATATACCCAATAAATTCTGGAAAAGCTAAACATAGTGACATCAAAATTGTGGGAATAAACAAGAACTACAATGTAGAGAGATGCTCACTTGAAGAGGCAGTGAAATATTTAGTTGGTCAGGGAGATGATAAAGAGTACCAGGAATGAGAGAAGCTCTCACGCCGGAGTATACCAGGTGGGGGTGGAGCCTGAGAAAGGTCCAAGACTATAAAGAAGGAAGAGAAGCCTGGATTTTGGAAATTTGTTTTTGCTTGTTGCCAGCTGATGAGTGAATAATTTTCACTTTGTATTTTAAAGAAGTTGGGATGCCCTCCAGAAAGGATTAACTTCCTTACAGTATGCCTATGTCCATTGCTCTGGAACCTGGGAAGATCTTATCCCTTGAAAGAGAGACATGGTTTGATTTTGTACATAAGAGGTGTGTGTGTGTGTGTGTGTGTGTGTGTGTGTGTGTGTGTGTGTGCAATAGTAGTACTAGAGTAGTGCTTGTGAAGAAAGAAGAGACAAGGCAAGGTTGCCCCTCTTTCTCCAGAGAGGTCGTGGCATCTCTGCCTCAGGAAAGGAAGCATCAGGAGTGGTCTGAGAACAGCTGTGTAATTCTATTTTGCAAATATATTCTGCATCCATCCACTTTATAATTATTGCTTTTAGCAGATGTGTTTTAATTCAGCAAAAGAAAAATCATTTACAAAAACTACATGCAGAATGTCTGTCACACATACTAGAGCAGCTAGACTCATGCTTGCTGTGTCTCCTTCTGTGGCTTCCTTCCCAGAGTCCTTCCTTTGCATCCTGAAGAACTCTTCTTGGTACTTCTCATAGATAAGTTCTCCTATGGCTGGACTCTCTCACCATTCATCAGCAGATGTCTGGAATTCTCCACTTTTCTTTTTATATGTATTTTGTTCAGAGTCTCTCTATGCAGCTCAGGCTTATAGTGATCCTCCTGTTTTCAGCCTCCCAGCACTGGGATTGCAGGCATGTGCTACCAGGCCTGGACTCAGTGGCTGGCTCAGCATGCTCTCCCCCACGGAGCCAGCACTGTGGTGCTGGAGATCAAATCCCAGTCCCTGTGCTTGCTTAAGATGCTTTGTCCATTGAGCTATCTTGTCAGCCTTTAAAATTCTCCACTTTTCTGAAAGTAATGGTAGGTGTAGAGTCTCGGCAAACATTCTTTCTTTCAGTGCAGCCAATATGTCGTTGCATGGCCTACTATCCTGCCAGGATTCTGAAGAGCAATAAGCTAGTGATCCCGTTGGGAGCTTCTGCAGGACTTCTCTGGGCAGCCTTCAGTACTCTTCGCCTTTGGCTCTTGGATTGTGTTGTGTCTAGGTGTCAGCCCTTGGGCACTATTTGCCTTCGAGATCACTGAGTTTCTGGAAACAGTAGACCCACTGTTTTTTCTTAAGTTTAAGAACTTTTCACCCATTATTTCTTCAAATATTCTGTTGCTCTTTGCTGTCTTGTACCTTCTTATGAAGCTATCACTATATTTACAGAACATAAAAGTCATAATTTATGGGAAATAGCATGAAAGAGGGTGTCAGTAGAATTAAGGAGGAGCAAAATTTGTGTATACTACCGAATTAAGGTGAAATTAATGTAAATTAGGTTATCATAAATTAATGTGATGATGAGAATTTTTAGGGAAACCACTAGCAAAATAATTTTAAAATATATATTAAAAGGAATAATGAGAAAATTTACATCTCAGAAATATATATTTGGCATTAGGGAAAATGACAATGAAGGACTTGAGACAAAAGATGTGGCTTCCATCTTCATGTTCACAGCAGTACAATTTATAATAGCGAGGTCTTGGACACAGTGCCTGCATCTGTCCACAGATGGATGGATAAAGAAAGTGGCACACAGTGGAGCACAACTCCACCAGCAGAAAGACAAATGTGACCCATTAGTGGGGTGCCAGACGCACCTGGAAGCCACACTACCGAGTGAAATATGGGGCGGGAAAGGGAAAGGAAGGGAGAAAGCGTGAGGTGAGAGGTGCCTCCCGCTCCCCGAGCAGAGTGCAGTCATTACGCATCTCAAACACACAATTTTTTAAATGAGCCATGTGCCTTATGACTTAATTTAAATGAAGTGCTTTTCGGTTGACTTACATTTATTTTCCTTTCTAGTTATTAAAATTTATATAGAAAATATTTCCTCTTGTAATTCTGACAATGGATTACTTTGAACTTAAACTTGGACCCCCGAGGCAGCTGACCCCTGTCAGAGGACCAGACTGGGGCTCTGGGGGGGCGCTACTGAACAACCCTGGAACCCTTCACCCTACTATTTTCTAGTTATATTCTGGGCTGTAATTAGAGCCCTTTGTTTTATTTTAATAGTTTTTGGACCAGGAATTGATCTCAGGACCTTGCACCTGCCAGGCAGGTACTGTGCCTCTGAGCTACATCCCAGGCTGCCAAGCTGAACTCTTGGGGTTTGGTTTCCTCATCTGACAATGGATATGTTGGCAGCACCCTCCTGGAGGTGTGGCAGAGGGCCACAGTGCATTGTATGCTCACAGCAGGGACTCCAACATCATAACTAGTCCTAGCTGTGGCATAACTAGTACTGATTGTAACAGTGATGGCAAGCCTTTAGAGCTTTCAGCAATAACAGCCGGCTCTGGCACACGTGCCACCATAGGTTTGTCACCGCGAGCCATGAAGTGATGATTCGGTATCTTCAGTTCTTGCTGCCTGGACAGTCTCTAGCAGGATCTAGCAGAGGCGCTGCCAACAGAGATGTCCTATCTTGCATAGAAGACGAGGAGGAGAAGCTGAAGGCTACCCCACTTCTCGTCAGCCCTGCCTACATAATTTCCCTTGAGCATTTCTGTAAGATGCTGGCTTTTGTTTCTCTGAAAGGGGAGAGTGGTCCATTTTCTGGCTTAATCATGGATTGTTCTGGATACTGCTGACAGTCCTCACTCCCTGCTCAGCTAAGTCTGCCCCACGGCGGACCGGGCTGGGTCAGGGTGATGGGTGCAGAGACAGAAAGCTACAATGCTTTGGAGAGGCCAGCACCGCCCCAGGGGAGCCTTGCAGATGGTACGTAGAGTCCTAGTGAGCGAGAAGGCACAGGTGCGCTTTAATTATAAACCATGGACCTACGAAGACTCTAGCTTACAGACATAACAAGACCTTTGAATTTGATATTCAAAATCGTGGCTCATCAGGGGCTTATAAGTAACGCTAATTAATTGGCTCCTTCGTAGATAACTAAAATAAACAGAAGGAATTCTAGAAGGAATTACAAAGTTAGCTTACTATTGGCATTAATGTTAAGCAAACATTAGGAAAATGGCTATGACTATGTAAATCACCCTTAGAGGAAGAACTGAGGCAGGTAGATGGTGCTCCTCCCTTGGAGCGCTAGGGAGTCTCTGGGATTCATAGCTCAGTATTGTTTTTTGTTTTTTGTTTTTTTTTTTTCATAGCTCATTTTAATGTTGGGAAATGGACTGTAATTCAGGTTTCTCCTTTGAGAATTTTTTCCAAACATTCTAATTCTGTCAATTCTGGTGCAGCGGAGTAGCTCAGACTTTGTCAGCACAGTGCGTTGCTTTAGAGCAGCGTTGATGTCGTGTCGCTTGCAGCCGCCGCCATGACACCCGGAGCTGGAGCCCTCGGCCAACCTGCGCTGCGCGGAGCCCGCCTTTCCAGCGCTGCACCAGTGCCGCTCCAGTGCTGCTGGGATGACAGCCTTCCAGATGCAGCCGGCACATCCGGGGTGGCCCCAGACCCCATGCCACGAGCACTGGAGAGGAGCTCTGGGGGAGTGCGCGCCACCCGGAGCCGAGCCTGCGCCTCCTGCCTCCTCCACCAGGCCCTCCCCAGTCACCCTGCGTTGCTTGTCTATGTGTTTAAAAATACGTGAGGGAGCATCGTGGTTGCTCCTGGGGCTGGAGACCCTTATAGCGTCTTGAGGATAATACCAAGTACAGTTGTACACAGCGAAAGACTGCGCTGTAGAATGACAAAGACAGGCCTTCTCTGAGCCGTGCACACAGTCAGGGTTTGCTAAATGCACTACTGATTGAATGGACAACATATATTCATGGAAGTTGAATGAAAAGAGCTCATTTGGGTCCTAAAACCTAGGCAACTCTTTCACAAATGTGAGCTACTGTGATTACTAATAATCCTATATTATGAAGTGTTCTCCAGTTTTCAGGTTAAGGTCAAAAGACATTTCACAGTCTCATTATTTTCCAGGTATATTTCAAATTTCCCCCATCTTTTCCATTGGTGGCTTCTACCGTTCTCCTCTTTTTAAATATTCACTGACCTTCACAGTGAAAATACATTGAATGAGGAAATGTAATTTGCCTGTGGAGGGCTGAAATTCTTCTGTACTACTTACAATAATGAATTTAGAATAAGAAATACTTGTCTAAATGAAAACCAAAGAGACCGACAGCTTTAACAACACATCATTTTTGTATTCAGGTACTTTTTCCTTTGTTTACAAGAATACTTTCATTTATTCGACTCCAAAAGGCAATTTTAGAGACAGGGCTTAAGTCACTACAAATGAATTTCAATTTCCTCTTGTAAAATTTACAATTGCTTTTCATAATGCTCACCTTAATATGTACAGGGTGCTGAAGCCCATTCTGGCCATTAAAGAATGAAGTCTACCTAGCTGCAGTGCTGTGCGCTTACAGTTTCAGCTGCCTGGGAGCCTGAGGCAGAATCGCCCACTGTGAGGCCAGCCTGGGCAACCTAGTGAGGCCCTGGCGTAGAAACAAGACAAAGCAAAACAAAAGAGAGTGTATCACAGTGTTAAAATGTCTGCCTAGCATGTTAGAGGCCCTGGAGTTTTCCCCAGTACTGGGGAAAAAAATCTAATTATTATAGTGCTCATTTTCCTTCTTCAGTTCGAATATTCATGCCATATTCCATATGCCTTAGTGCATGCTACCATGGGTGACTTTAACCACTGTACTCTATTTGTGAAAATATCCATCCTCAGCTCGAGCATGAGATAATTACTCTCCCTAGAATTAACTGATCTTCTAACTGAATAGCACCTGAAGAGTTTTGCAAGCTACTTCCTTATTGCCAATGTGTTTCTCCCCGTAATATCTGGAGTGAGCTAACTGGAGGACAGCATTGCCCTAGCTGAAAATAACATCCCTTTTACTAGGTCATATAGATTTAATTTTACGTACTGTTGGGTACTAAAGCAAGGCCTTCTTAAGCCTCAGTCTGGCTCAGAAGAAGCTGCAGCAGGTCCGTCAGCCAGCTAGCCACTCTCCCCTGCTCTCTTCACCTGTGTACACAGCCCACAGAGGTGCGTGAGGGCGGCCTGGTTGGTTGTAGGCCCACAGGGGCCCTTGTCTTGGAAGTGTCTTCCAGTCTCCTATGTGCAGAGTTAGGGTTTAGGCCCGGAAGCCCAGCCCCTGCGGTCTCCTGTGTCAGAGGTGGGGCTCTGGGTAGTGATGGATCCTGGGAGCCTGTGTTCCCAGCTGGGTGCACAGCTGAGCGAGCCACTCCGTGGCAGCCCTACTGAGCACCAGTGGCACTGGGGTGTGTCTTTGCCTGCTCCCGTGCCCTTCTGTCCTGCTTCCCGGCTACTGTGAGGAGAGCACACCTCCTCTTTCTTGCTTCTCCACCTCGCCATTTCTTCCTTAGAGATAGCAGTGCCTGCAAGACCCGCGATTCCCAAAGCTGCAGTGTAGCGAGCCTCTCCTCTAAGCTGCGGCTGCTGGGCATTTTTCTCCTGTACTGGGAAGATGCCGCACGCCCAGGACATGGTGCACATTCTTGCCACCCAGAGCCTGTGTGGGGCTGAGCTTGTGCTCACCGGCTGCAAACTTATGTGCTTGCACGAGTATATGAGCTCACTGAGGAGATCCCCCACTTCCCCCAGCTGCAATTTGATACAACCTCCCTCCTAATGACTCCTAATCAAAGGAATTGAAATTTGGTCCCTAGGGAAATTTTCATCTTTTTTCAAAAACCTCAAATATTCTGGCTGGAGACCAACACACACACACACACACACACACACACACTCAGCAATCACACGTTTTCTGCAGCTGATCGCCAGCCGCGCACACATCACAGGCCAGCACTTGACTCTCTTACTATGTTTGACCCAAGCATAGCCCCACTGCCCCTGAGGTGCACTCTGACCTGGCCACACTGGATTCTGTGTGAAGACCCCTCTAGCCATCAGGAAAACAGGCCTCAGGGTCCACATGTGCTTCTCTTTCCTTCCGCCTTGGCCGTGTTCTACTTGCGGGGCCTCCTGAGCTGTGTTTCCTCTACCTTTTGGTGGTCCAGTCCTTCTGTCCCTTCCTGTGAGTCATTCTGGCTTGTGGCTCTGTATGATCCAACCTCAAATTCATTTTCCTCTGACTGTGATGCAGAAATGTGTCAAATCCTTTAGGGTGTTCCAGTGGAAGAACATCTGGCTTGTTCAACAAAAACAAGAGAAAATGGCCAACCTCCTCCCTTCCCAGGAAATCCCCTTCTGCAGCCCAGCCCACTGGAGGGAAATCAGGGGGGTCTGTGATTGCTCTCTGAGTCTTACTGAAGAGCTGGCCCTGGGCTTGTGAGCCATCATTGTACTTCCTGTTCTATGTGCTCCCTGATGTGCTTCCCCATGTTTAGGTCTGTGTCTTGTCTCTCTATGAGAGGAGGTGAGCCCCAGGCAGATGGTACGTGCAACACCCAGCGTCTTCAAAGTGACTGCCACACAATGCCACCAAAGAATTTGGGTCACATGAACGATCCTGAGAATCACATGCGCAGAACTCTATGAACACCTTTCCTTCTAAGTGTGTGGATGAGCACAGCAAATTTCGTGTAATTGATTTGATGCAGACCACTCATTCCTCTAACTCCTGGATGCTCCAACATTCTAGCACCAAGTCTGTATATCAAGCAAAAGCAAACCATTAAATGAAATTAGAGTCCTCTGCAGCCCTCGCACATGAAGTACTTGGAATGCTCTAGGGCGATACTGGACATCACCTCCTGCACTTTCTCCTTCCTCCTCCCTGCATGACAATGTTGATTCTTTGACGTGGGAACAAATAATGAAAAATAAAACTTTACAGAAGAAAAAATAAAGCAGCTGTTTTCATCCGAATGGACAATAACTTACTTCTCAGCTATCCCTTTCAAGATTCAGTCCGTGAATCAAGACTTCCCAGCATGTATTTCTCCCCTTCCCATAAGCTGCGCCTGGGGTGCTAGGCCTGGCTTTGTCAGTCTCATGTGCTCTCTACTTCAAAGAGATGTGGTGAACTGATGTTATGGTTTTGTTGTTAATTCTCACTGTCGTAAAGAAGGAAGTTAACCTTGGGCCATTTGCCAACACTTTGCTTCAACTTCTTTTTCTTTTCATTAACTTTTAATTCTATTGTCTCTATTCCATAAAAGCTTTCATATTTTCAACTTTACATTTAATGGGTTTCTCCTAAATAGTGTAAACTTTTTGTCCAAACTTCACCAAAGGAAAGTAGGTATAAGAGCAAATACACACACACACACACACACACACACACACACACACACACATGCACACGCCTTACTTAAAATTAAGAAAGTAATCAGTAAAGAATAGAAAAGCAGTAATATTGACCTTCCCTTGTATTCTGTACTCACTGATTGTTCCCAACAACCCATCCTCACCTTCATGACTGTCAGCATAGCAATATTCATGCTTATCATGTCTGAGATCAAAATACTGGGCTCAGGGAACTTAAAAGTTGGTGTTTTTAAATAATTTATATTAATTTTTGCAACCGGATAAAACAAAAGTAGAATCTTTACGTAGAGGAAAGTTAATGGTATCTTCTTATCTAGAAACGCCTTCCTCGGGAGCGGGGAGGAGGTTCAGAACTTTCCTTGGTGGTGCTCAGGTAGGAGTCAGGATTATTCATGTGATGTGTGTGTGTTTTATTGTTTTTTTTTTATAATAGAGACTTTAAAAGTATAGGCACCTTACAGCATACTTTTCTAAAGAGATTTAATATTGTATTAATATTTCACAGGATCTGAAGTTTGGTCTTGAATTGTGAAAATAGTATAAATAATGACTTGGAGAAAAGTCAACTTCATTGTCAAATTAAATGCAGTTCCATTGCTCAGATCATGGTGTATGCTTTTATTTAAAAATGACATCTTGAGGCCAGGGAGATGGCTCAGTACAATAAGCTCTTTCCTGCCAAGCACAAGGACCTGAGTTCAATCCCCAGGACCAGGAAAAAAAATATAAAGACTATATCTCTTCATTTGGCATAATTCTCACTACTCCTTCTTATGGTGTGTGTAGTGGGCATGAAGCCTCACGCGTGCCCCTGCTTGCAGACAGCACTTCTGCCATTCTGACAGGTTGGCTGGTGCTGCCTTTATTTTGGGTCCTGTCTTTTCCTTCTTCACATCTATTGCTTTTAGATCAAATACCGACTCTTTTCTCTTCAATATTGTCAGGTCATGCCCTGTAGCTGGAAGCACAGAATGAACATTTTCATTTTATTTTCAAAGTCCCAGAGTTAGACCATCCTGAAAACATGTCTCTCTCTCTTATCCCTTGCCGCCTGGCCAAGCATAACCCGTTCTTTGTCCTCTTTGTGAGCGTCTCCAGTGCCTTCCATTCCCTAGTTGATGCCTGAGACTCAATTTCCTTCCAAGCCATGGAGCTGCTGCTTCTCCCAAGCTCCAGGCCTGGAATCATTGCTTTCTCCTTTTCGCGGAATCCATCTTTAACATGTGAGACAGGAGAAGCCCTTCTCCTGCTGGTCAGGTCTGCACAGGGCACTTGCACGGCCCATCCAGTAGATGGGGCACAGGGAGCAGCACAGGAGGCAGCCTGGGGAGAGGTTGTAGATGGGGGACACTGGGCAGCGACGCCCGCTCGCTGGGAGTGACAGCCACAGCATGAATCTGGACCTCGCAGCTGGACCATGTGGACAGCTGTCCTGGCTCTTTGCTCCAAAGCCTTCCCACTGGCCAGGTCCTCTTCTTTCCTTAGATCTGTTTCCTTCCCATACTGTGGCTATCACAGCATTGCCAACCATGACAGGTTGTTCATAGGACTGTGCGGGTGGATTCTTAAATATTCTCCATGCGTGGGGTCGATGTAGTGAGACTTCACACTCCTTGAACTTTATGCTTGAGTTTCTAAGGATACACTTTCTGGTGGTAGGTATCTTTTTCTTTTCAGTCTCTCACACCTAACTCTTCCTTTGGCATCATGAAGTTTCAGAAACTTTGTATTCAATACTTTGTTAGAAAAAGAAAAAAGCTGTCTCTCTTCCAGTCATTTCCGTGGTAATCACAGTACA
>PVKA01005729.1:74449-88553 GCA_004027165.1 Ctenomys sociabilis
TTTTTTTTTTTTTTTTTTTTTTTTTTTTTTTTTTTTTTTTTTTTTTTTTTTTTTTTTTTTTTTTTTTTTTTTTTTTTTTTTTTTTTTTTTTTTTTTTTGCAGAATCAGGGATTGAACTCAGGCCCTTGTGCTTGCCAGGGAACCACTTATTCTACTGAGCCATCTTCTCATTCCTAGCGTGGCCCATTTCGAAGGATTGTCCATATGACAGCTTGGTAAATAAGTAAACTCAGAATATGAATAGCCTGCTGGTGGCCTGCTGGCAGGTTCTGTGGTCAGCGCTGACATGAGGGACCTCTAGGGATGGAGCTGTGCCCTAGTGCTCTGGAGGATGCATTCATTAAATATCTCTCAGTAAACTGTGAGCGGGGTGGAGCAAGTTCTTGTTGCTTGCCGGTGCTCTGTGCTCCCTGAGCTTGAGGACCTCCTCACCCTGCCATCCTGTTGTCTGTCCAGAAACTCAGCTAACCCAATACTAGTGCAGAGCGGGGAGCTCCCAGGCTTGGGATTGGATGGGTCAGGCTCTGGATCCAGCTCAACCTTGCTGTGCTTTTCAACCTCGGACAAACCCCTTAAACTCCCCGAGAAGGGTGAACACAGGGGTAGTCAGTGTTTTATTCCAACCACCATGTGGAAGGCATTTGGGTGTGCAAGAAAAGTTATCCTCCAGTCACTTGACTCAGTTCCAAGCTAGAAGTTTGGTCTTTATTCCTGGCCAAGCTAACCCGCAACCCTGGGGTCATACCAAGGTTGCAAAGCTTTTATTCCAAACAAACAAATATGGCGGGCAACCCAAGGTCCAGTAGCAGGAAAACACCCCTTTCGCACTGACTCATGTCCCTTGAGTTCCAGATTCACAGTTCTTTCAAGGTTTTGAGATGCACAGCAAGAGATGTACTTGTTTTTTAAACCCTCACAGGTTTTAGTTGGAGGAGATCTAACAAAAGACAGACTTACAAGAGAAAAGAAAATAATTAGTATGTTTGTGTCACACAGTCCCTCCAGCACTCAGAGGACGAGCAGCTCTCAGAGATGTAACTTTTGAGTCCCAGCTTATATATAGCATCTTTAAAAGCTCAGGGACTCCCTAGACAAGACAAAGCAATGGGCTTTGGGGCTTTCCAGGCAGCAACTTGTGGAAAAGCAAATATGCAGCAGACGGCGGGGAGCTAATAAAGCGTGTTACTGTGGCCTCGTGTGGTACCCGTACAGGTCGGGCCTAACGCTATCTTCTCGCTTAACCTGTGTTGCTGCTGGTGGACTGGAGAGAGGGGGCCTTTTGTCTTCACTGATCCTCGTCCTGCTTAGGGCCAAGGAGAGGAGGGCAGAGCGCTTCCTTTCCCTCGCTGCTTCTGCTCCAGTGCTTCGAGCCCACCCACCCTTTCTGTGAGGATGACCAGTCCTGACCTCCCTCAAGCCCGAAGCCCTCCTGGCTCAGTGGTGTCCCTTCGTGCTGCTAGCACCGTTCTCCCACAAGTGGTGTGACCTCCCAAAGCAGGCACGTGACCCTGCTGCTCCCAATTCCCACCAGTGTCTAGGAAGGAGGGATATTTTGGCTTTCCACTCTGAGAAAGCCACCCTCCTTCATCTGGCAAAGGTGCACCCCTCCATTTCTCAAGCACAAGAAACCTTACTAAGCTCGTCTATCGAAAAGTAAAAGAAGACAGGGTGCTCTGGCCACAGGCGGCCCTTCTTCTACAGCAGGGTGAGCGAGGGAAGCGCGGAGCCCGGCTGCCTGCGTGCTTGCCCTGGGAAGACAGGAAATTCCTTGTGTGTGGAGGGCAGAAAATGTATCACTAAGCCAGTGTTTCTGGAGCTCGGACGTTTTTTCAAAGTACAAAAGTTAAATGATAACCTCAACCGTGTTAAGAGAATAATGAGTTACTTGCTACCAAACATCTTAGACAGAGATAGGTGCTAAGGATGTGCTAATGAACGACTGCCTGGCACCCCAGATGGCAAGGAGAACGTTACTTTTCCAAAAATAAATGATGTTGTCTCTCTCTACCTCTGTCTCTCTCTCTCTCTCTTTCTCACTAAGGATACAACCTCAGGACCCTCACACTGAGTGACATCCTCAAATAATCTTTTTCTCAGACTGATTCTCACTAAGTTGTGCAGGCTGTGGTCAAACTTGAGGTCCTACTGCCTCAGCCTCCCAGAGCAATTGGATTCCTTATTTGTAAACCCTTATGATCCTTCCATAGTGTACGTTCTTGTGAATCTTTATTTTGGTAGCAATGATTAGTTGTCACAGACCACTCTGCACAGGAGTCGCCAGTCCTGGCCGCCACTGGGACTGCAGGTGACTGGCCTAGATGCTGTCCAACAGGGAAGCCCCGGGGGGAGAAAGCGAGGCCTGACATAGTGGCCGCTGATACACCGATGGAAACCTCAGAACTTCTGAAGTCACTTAGCAGCAGCAACCAACTTCCAGCACACAAAAGGAAATTGATAAGTGCAGTGAGTATTGGGCATAGGCATACAATTACTGTGTTCATCGTGCTAGAAAGTTTGAACACAAGTGTGGCTGCTGACCAGCTAAAATATTAGATCAGTCAAAAACTTACCTTCTTGATATCTTCATTTCTCCATTTGTGAAAGTGCACAATTGAAGAAATTTCTTTTTAAAAGAAAGAACCTGACTTTTAAAAAAATAAAATGTACATGTACATATATACTATTTATAATTATATCTATGGGTTGTTAAAATGTAATTCTTTAAGCTGTGATCTGCAAATCTGATGTTAGTCTTACTTTAATGACAAAAAAAATCATAGTGTTTCCTAACAGAGAATAAATAAAACTTTCCTAATTCAAATTTTAAATAAACTACAGGAAGCGTCTTTCTGCTGAGCCTCATCCTCAGCCCTTTATGCTTCTGGCTGAGGTGAGATCCTCCCACCTCAGCCTCCCTCCCTCCGTGCTGGGCTGCCAGCTGTGCATCTCTGGGCTCTCCTTCCCGTTGGACTACCAGAGGCGGGCGACCCTTTTCTGGGGCTGACTTGCTTGGCCTTGTCTTTCAGATTAGTGATGGTGAAGCATCTTGTATAGCAGCTCGTAGCTGGATTTTCCTCTGGTTTCTTGTGCAGTGGCCTTTTTGGTAATGCGCTACAATAAAACCAACATGAGTTGCTGGAGTCAGTGCATCTTACAGACAACCCATGAGCATTTGTTTAACCTGTTTTCTCATTCTCTAGTACTGATGGAAATACAAGGTTTTACAGAGATTTTATTTGCTAAAGATTCAAACCTGATTAATGACATAGCTCCTGTATGCCAGCGATTCAGGTTTCACTTTATTATTAAAGTCCCATTAATATATCAGTGTTGTTCACCAATAGCCTAATGATTACACTTTAATTGGTATATAAAACCTATAATATTTTGTAACTAGCATGCCGATATGTTAGCATTTTATACGTATTAACTCCTGGGTATGTTATGCACTAGTAATTTCCTCACATTACTTACATGCCAGGAGTACTAATACTTGACCTCCGAGACCCAAATATCTGTTATTATGCAAATGAGATAAAGAGATGAATCTGCATTTGTCAAGATTTCATAAACCAAGCAGAATGTTCACTAAGGTTTCCTCCTTAAACAAAGTAGACCAATAATAGCACACAGCGGTCTTATTCTCCCAGTTAGAACCACAGATTCCTGAATATCATCAATTGCCCAAAGTCATGCGAGCCATATTTTTAAGTAAAACAGCGCATTTTGTTACAGTTTTCCTGGTTCCTGAAGCTGATGTGTTTCTGTACATATGGGAGGACTTCAGAGGAGAAAGAACCAACCAGAGAGAGTGGTAGGGAGGTGATGGAGGTAGAGAGGCGGAGCTGGTGCATTGCATGCTGGGAGTATCCTTCAAAAAGAGTGATGCTGATCGCCAAGTCAGTACAGACAGCCATTTATTGTTCTTTGTTTTCTGGGCTTTTATGCTATTAACTTTACATCTGGCTCTTCGAATATCTTTTGAGCAACCATTTCTGTTTATTTCCTCCCATTTTCAGTAGTCATACCAGCATATGCTTTAGAGAAACATCAGTGTTAAAAAAGTGAGAAATTTCAAGAATGCAAAGACCTCATTTTGTAACAGCATCTCACCAGAGCAAGAGCCTACACCCCCAGCCGGTCCTGTGAGCTGCCTTGTCTCCAGTAGTCTGCTCGAGCAGCTTCCTTCTTCTTCTCCTTCTTCTTCTTCCTCTTCCTTCTTTGCCTCCTCCTCCTCCTCCTCCTTCTTGTATTTAGTACAGGGTCTACAGCGTCTTACTATGTACATCGGACTCATAGTGATTTTCCTGTTTCCCGCCTCCCAAGTGCTGGGATCACAGGCATGTACCACCATGCCCGCTCTCAGTCACCATCTCAGCATGCCCCCTAAGCACGCACTTTAGTCTGCTGAGTTATCTGGCCACCAGAATGGCTTACTTGTCATGGAACTTTCTCCTATCATGACCAAAATACATCTAGCATATAACATATGTGAGACTTTTCTGGAGTGCAGAGAACTGTCCTGCATTTGAGGTGAATGAAGAAAAGTGAATTTGAAGAAGTCCCGGCTTGCTCCTCAATATTGCTGTGTTTTTATTGTTAATAATCTGCAGATACCTTAGAAACCACAGACTTGGAAATCTCAGCTAAGATATTTTGAGACAGGTCAACGTAGCATAAAATCCCATTCCAAATTGCAATAATGAATTTCCAGCCTGGAAGAGAGCTTAGCAATTTATGTGCATTGATTTCATGTTAAATGAGAAGAACTTGCATGTTTGCGTGCTCTGCCCGTGTGCCGTCTGCGTGCCCACCTAAGTACAGGCTGGAGCGCCCAACATGTTCAACTGTCTTTCTCTCCATATTTTACCAAGAAAGGTAGACGACTTTCCTGACGAAGTTTCTGAAGTATATAATTTTGAAAACTTGTTTTAAAAACTATATTACCAAAGAAAAATGAAGAGTGTCCCTTTGAAATTGTGTCACAAATGCCAGAGCAACAGGATCCTACGGGAAGGATGCAGAGCCCTACCAGTGGTGCACGGATGCAGAGGGAGCGTGCACAGAGGGAGCCTGCTCGGGAGTGGAGGCCTGCGGGGTGCTCTCTGTGGTACCCGGGGTCCTCTGTCGTGCCGCAGAGGATGAGGCAGCCTCCCCGTGGCTGTGACAGGGCACTCCGGAGTTAGAACTTGATGATTTCTCTGCAACTCTGCAGCATAAGTTTTAATACAATATCTTTTTAAATAATGAGTTTTAAATGCAATACCTTTTTAAATAATTGAACCATATATAGTATATAAATTATATTTTAATCTTTATTAAAATATACTATTTTGCTTTTAAACCTAGCAAAGTTTCAAAACCTATCAGTGACAGAATAGCACTAAATTAGGTATGTGTAGTTTGACTGCAGGGCAAGACAGGTATACCTGCACGCTATGTGGACTCCTTCCGTCTATACCAAAACCTTAATTTCTTCCATGCTGGTTTAACACACTAACAACAAAATATTTTGCAAATTTGAAAACTGCAATTGTAAGATGTTTTACATCACATTTGTACTTAGGTTTGTAAGATTTTTCTAGAAATCAATGAGAATTTTTTTTAAGAACTCCTGTAATTTTTCTTTATTAGTACATTTACAGCACTTGAAGTTGGGGCTCCTTGTGAGGGTCGTGGGCATGGGTGTGGCCCAGCCCAGCCTTCTCCTCTCATCTGTACTCTCTCTCTTAACTCGAGTCCCTTCTTTGAGAAAGCTCCGCCTCTCTGCAGCCTGTTATCCATCTTCTATTTTGCTTTTGATAAATGGTGCCCATAGATTTTAGAACTAACTTTAAGAACAAGACTCTAAGTGCCAGCCAGATAGCTCAGCAGACCAAAGCACCTGCTTAGGCCGAGCGCAGCCGCAGGGGCTCAGTCCTCGGTGTGCTGCGCCCCCCCCGTAGCCTCCCTGACCGCTCCCTTCTCCACGCCGTGTCCCAAGGCCTGCAGCATGTGCCACACTCATCGCCTGCCAGCAGCCTCTTGATGCCACCGCTCCCTGCTCTTCTCTGTCCCCCCTGTCACAGCCGAGGCTTTGCAGAGGTCAGCAGTCCACAGCCTCTGCTCCCAGCTCTATCCCCCATGCTCATCCTGCCCCGACCGAGCCAGAACTCCAGGCAGGGACCTCATCCGCTTTGTTCAGCACTGGGTACTGGGTCTCAGAAAGGTTCCTGGCCTATCACAGGCACCCAAAGACTTCTAGGGAGTAGATGGATGTGTCTGTGGGGAGGAAGGAGACCCAGGGCTCTGAGGGGCTTTCCTCCGACTGGTCTTTTCTGCTACTAAATCTGAAGAAGACACAGGATCAGGCCAGGTGGGCTTCCCCAAGGTGCCATGTTGTTAGCCACAGGTGAAATTGTATCTAAGCCTTAGACTAAGCCAGGATCTCTAAGCAGCAAAGGTTGAGATTGCAAGGCCGAGCCTTGTCTGCGCAACTCGGAGACGTAGCAATACACTGTCTCAGAAGAAGATACAAAGGGTCTGGGGATGTGCTCAGCCAAATGGCCCCGAGTTTATTCCCAACAGTAAAAAAATGTGAGTGTGAGGCTTTTGTGGCACAAGGCTAGGGGCTGGAGAAACAGCTCAGTAGAACAAGCACCTGCCTGGCAAGTGCGAGGTCCTGAGTTCAATCCCTGGTACCAAGAAAACAAAAACAAACAAACAAAAAATTCACTCCTTGGCACAAGGCTAGTAAGTAGTATAAAATTTAACAAGTACGAGGAGACCCCATCTGAGGCTGTCTTCAGTGTTGGTATCCAGAAGGTCAGACCTTACATTACAATTAACATGTGAATCCTAAAGGAATTAAACCCTGGACAGCGGTGCCCTTATGCCTGTGAGGCAGTACATAGTTGTCAGCGATTTTTAAGAAATGTGTACTGCTCGGCACCGGCTGGTCTGTTAAAATCTGGGTCTATTTTGTCATTTTGTCCACTCAGATTTGTCTGCTGCAAAAGCCAGTTTCCAAGGCTCTGGAGGGCAAGCTTGGCAGCAGACTAGCACTGCTCTGGCTCCAGGGACGCCCGAGCTCTGAGGGCTGGCGCCGCCACAGGCATTCAAGATCAGTTTTGTCTTCTAAGCTCAGAGGCACCATTCTGCTGGGAGCCCTGAGGGCCTGGGCCCGCGAGACTGCCTCAAGGGTCACTTACCTGTCCTGGTGGCCAGCCCTGCGGCAGCTGCTCCCCAGGGACTGTCCCAGCAGGCTGTTATCCCACAGCTGACCCAGTCCTTTTTGGCCAGGGTGTTTTCACAAGCACAGGACTGAGCAAGCCGCAACTCCATTTTACAGTGTTTTTGAAATGAAAAGATCAATATTTATCATATAATGGATCTATTCAGCTGTGTCCTGAAGGCTTTTTAGGTTGAGGGGGTGTGTGTGAAGGGGGTGTACGCACCCAGGAATGTATATCTGGCTTTTAAACTGGGTCATCTTTCACTTTTATCTCGTTGTTTATTCTGATATCCAAATTGTGTTGTTTAAAGGATTGTCAGAGGCATAGTGCCCTAGAAAAGCTGCTATTTCAAAAACCATTCCTGTTTTTATTAGTCTGTGTTTGTAGCACAGACTGACCCTATGAATAGAGACGGCTGCTGCGCTGAAACCAGACATCTCCGTCTCCGTCCTATTCACCCTCCGCCAGCTTCTGTCCCTTCCGGCGGGTAGCGGGTTTATTTCTCTCTCGCCTAGTTTCTCATTTTCCATCTTCACCTTGTTCTTTATTTGTACTGTACTGGGGTTCCTGTAAGAGACCATAATGTTAAGTGAAGTAAATCAGATGCACAACTTCGAGGATTACATTGTTTTCCTTGTATGAGAAATACAAAAGAAGAAGTGCCTGGAGGTCTCAAGCTGGGGGAGAGGCGGCTCTGGGACCCAGAGAGGTCGTTCTAGAGAGATAGATTCTCCCAAGGCCATCTTTGTTTTCACTTGTCTTTTGATTTTGTTGTGCAGCTTCTACACAACATATTCTGCAAAATGAATAACAATCCTGGTATGCAATCATGATCTCTTTAAGTAAAAACCAGCTAGGGGTTGAAGTCAGAGCTGCAGGGGAAATTCAACCCTTTGCATTGGTGGAACCATGGGCTGTTGTGGAAGGGGAGGCCCTGAGCCCTAAAGTGGCACAAAGGTCCCCTCTGGAAAGCTAACTCCTTCTAGGGACTAGGTCCTTCTAAGTCCCACAGCGGTGGCATGAAGGTTTTTCAAGGCTTTTCCCCCTCACATTCATATCTTCACAAGACTCTGCAAATGGTTAGAGAGGAAAGGCAACTTCTGCTGGTCTTCCAGCCCCTCTGTGCAGAACTGATCTTGTGGAGCAGAGGCCCCTACAGGAGAGACGTGTCATTCTACTGCAAGCTCTGACCTAGAAATAATCTCGTGCTGCTCTGTGGTCTATCCTTAAGCGCAGGACCTGCTTGGTCTTTTGAGTGTGAGAGCACCCTGTAGGCGCCTCTCCCACAGAGCCTCCAGCAGGTCCCTTCCCATTTGTTCTTGGGGAAAGCTCTATCTCCCCTTTCAATTAGAGAGACAGAGTGTTAGCTACTCTTATCTATGTCAAAATGCTTACGGATATCAAAACCAGTGCCCACAAAATCATATATTTTTCAGAAAGAGAAGATGAAAAAACAAATCTTCCTGTCTTATTTTGTAATAAATCAGGGATTACAGCTTGATTCATCATCCTTAAACCACACACAATCAATAGAAAGTAGAACTCTGATCCCATCGGTGAAAGCTTAAATAATTCACACAGCTCTATTTAAAATTGTATGAGGGACCGGCTTGGCAGATGCACAAGACTGCATCTACCTGGTGTATTTAACACTCAGGAGTGGAGCTCGTCCCTGAATACCTGTGAGTCTCTTCAGAATACCTGCTGCTTCAGCATCTAGGTCAGAGCAAATATCTTCTTCAATGCCTTCATGCAGGGTGCAAAGCGGTGGAAAGGAGAAAACACAGACTAAACACTGATGAAAGGAGACTCCTAGGGAAGTACATGTGGGAACACCAGGCACTGCCCTGGGCCCCACGTTCCTCGGGCGTCTGGTGTCTGTGGACTGGAACCTTGGTCACCAGCACTGGGGTCCTGGGGATGGAGCCCTTTAGGGAGCAACTATTAAAGGACTGTCAGGAGTAGAGCCTCTCCTCTTCCCCTCAAGCCTCGGGGGGATTGATTTCCTGTGCTTTGTGTAATATAGCCTTTAAGGTGGCATCGTGGGAACTGAGAAATTGGGCCTAAGCCTCCCAGGACCTTGACTGTGCATATCTGCAGTACCAGAGCTATGAGAACTACATCTTTGTCCTCTCTAAATCAGCGAGGGCAAGGTTTCCTGTTGTAATGGTACACCATGCCAATACCAGCCATGAGATAATAGGGTCTTTCAGCAAAAGTGGCTTTACTTGTTTCATTATTGTATTTCTGGCCCCCTTGAATGAAGACTCAAGAGACAGTGGAGCCTGGCTGTGCTCTGTCTGGTAAGCCCAGTTGCAAGTTGCAAACTTCTACATAGTAACTCATGCAGATGGCCTGTGCTTCCTGTATGATCTGTTTTCATGGTATAGGCAACTTGATGCTCCTTTTGTATCTGACCTTTAAAAGGGAATGTCAGAAAACATTTTAGAGGTAATGAGTAGTCTCTGGGAAACAGCAGAGCCATCTCTCTGAATGGTGTTCAAAAGTAACCTGAAAATATGCTAGATGAGACAGATAGACAGCAAAGTCCTAACAGCTGGAGGAGTGGATAAAATGCAGTGTACGATACATTTAAGACAGGTGGAGAATATCAGTTGTGAACAACAAGAAAGAGAAGGCAAAGCGCATGACAGTAACTGCGTCACCCGTTCTTCCCTGGGGCCAGATCTCAGTCCTTTCCTGCAGTGGAACAACATGTGACAGTGATACGTGGGACATCAACTATTTTACCCGAAGGACGATCTCTGTTATTTCTGAGATACAGTGATTTAAAAAAGACTTCACTGTATTGTAACTTCCAGTTATGAGATATAGATTTAATTCTAAGAGTTTGCAAACTTTATGAATCTGTAATCTTCAAAATATTTAAAAAGGATTTCTGTGTTTAGAAAACTGTCCTTTAGGTGGTCTACACTAAGAAATTTTATAAGATTATCATTTATATTTTTGTACTTTGAGAACTAATTTATTGACTGAAGTAAGTGAAGTATTTAAGAATCAGACATCATATTAATTTTATCTGTGAACAGGTTGATATCCTTTTCTTCTATGAAGAATAATTATCATTAGCATTAGGGCTTCACTGTGTGTGTGTGTGTGTGTGTGTGTGTGTGTGTGTTAGAAACACACTGTGCACACATGCACAAATGCATACAAAGCCCTAACATTACTTTAAAATTCTTCACAGCTACTCTGCTATTCCTCTATGTGTAGTGGTTCGCCTACATATCTTCTGAATGAAAACTTCTATACACTGTCCTTGATACTTCTGAGTGTACCTCTTCATCGATTCCCATTGCTCGGCTTCTTCTCTCTTCCTGCTTCTAACTGGCACTTGTTAGGACCACTGTTTGTACCTGTGGAGTTGAAGAAATCTTCACTCCTTTAAAGAATAACATCCAAGCATGAGAATCCGGCTGCTGTCTAGTTCCCACAACCTGCTCAGAGTCATTACCCTCCCCTCCCCACTGAGAAAGCACTTTGTCCTGCCACCCCCGTTATCACATAGCATCTCGTGCCCTGTGCTCCCCTCCCAACTTCCCTCTACATTTTCTCTCCTCCAAATTGCAGCCATCAGTCTGGCCTGTGGTCCTCAATCACCACCCTCTCCTGTCTCTTTCAGACAAAACTTGCTTACTCCCCAAAATTGCTGCTCAAATGCAATTGCCCTTTGGAAAGCTGAGGCAATTTCTAACAACGATCAGCAGGCCAAGTCTACGGGCTTTATCGCTTTCTATTCTTCCAACATAACTTGCTCCTACTCAGTCCTCCTGCTCCAACAGACTCAGAAATGGGCGGAGTCTGCTGGCACTGCAGAGGGTGGGGGGCGTGTGCCGGCCGCCTAACTCCTTGGGCCATGAGATAATATTTGCCCAGCTTCTGCCTTTCCATGAACATCCATCACCAGAGAGGCCTTCAACCTGTACTGTGGACATTTCTCCTGTGCCTATTTATCTTACCATCAAATTAATATCTCATCTGATGGGTTGCATCTTGATTTTGGATGGAAATCATAACTTGAGAAACTGTCAGATAACATAGTTGCTTTGCACAATACTGTTTTATATTCTTACAAAAGCAAAAGTTCTGATTATCTTGAAAGAGATAAAGTTTGTGATTGTTAGCTTTGTCGGCTTGATGTGGCAGATCGCTAACCTGTGATTGAGTTGTCTTGCTGTGTTTAATTATTAGCGCAACCTAGACACACCCCGTTCCCCCTCGGCAGAGACCTTCCTCCACTGGAGGTCTCGGAAGTGCCAGAAGCCTCTGGAGGCTGCCTCTGACCTTGGGTGATCTATTTGGGCTGAGCAAGATTTGTGTGCACACAGACATCCACCAGACTGATCAAATTATAGGAAAGGGACACGCAAAGGCCTCTGGTGACATGTAAGGGTATAGCTTTCATTGATTTGGTTGAAAAGTCTTTATTAGGAAATCATTGGATGTGTGTCTTAAACAGTCCTGAATGATGAGGTGAGAGCTGCACCTCAGAAGACAGAGGTGTCCTTGAGAACAGCAGGCCACCTCGGACGCCAGCATCACTGTGTGGACAGGGCGCCCCGTGGCCACAGCAAAGGAAACACAGGCTGGCAGTGCTGTGCAGTCTCAATACACATGCGAGTTGTGGGGTGAACAGAAATATGAAACATAGGTGCTTATATGAAATTAGTCCAGCATTTTCCTTTCTGCTTCCTAAATATATTATTGACATACAACAGGCTAGCTAATGGTCAGTAATCACTGAGTGGAATTAATGCACCAGGTATTGCCTGTGATTGTAAAACTATCTTAATAATATTTTGATATTTAATAATATTTGTTGTTGCAGCTGGGAGATGTTTCGGAGGTTGAATCATTTGCCCAGCAAGCACAAGGACCCAAGTTTGATCCCCAGGATTTCATGTTGTGTCAGCCTGTGCTGGCCCCTGAAACTGGGCGTGGTGTTGCATACCAGTGTTCTCAGGAATGGGGAAGCTGAGGCAGGAAGAACACCATGAGTCCAAGTTGCATAGCAAGACCCTGTACCAAATAAATAAATAAATAATTTATTTTTTTATTTATTTGTATTATTTATTTATTTGCTTTATTGCTTATTTAATATTTATTGTTGTTTCAAAGCAGTTTTTATTAAAATCTATATTGAGTGCTTAAATTTGTGGTCCATAATGATTATATATTTCTAAGATTCATCAGTGTATGAGTTTTAGAAAGTAAGTTCCTCCTCTCAGGGATTATCGACCATTAGCTAGCCTGTTGCATGTAAATAATATATTCAGGAAGGAGAAAGGAAAGTGTGGTGGTAATTTCACGTAGGCACCTGCATTTTACATTTCTGTTCAGGCCACGCCTCGCACACACATTGGGACTGTGCAGCACTGCCAGCCTGCGTTTCCTTTGGAGCAGCCACGAGCCCTGTCCACACGCAGTCGCACTGGGGTCTGAGGTAGCCTACAGTTCTTTTAGTCCCTAAAATAGGACTGAGTGTGCAGATGTTAGAGATGATAAAATACAAGGTGGTCTATTTATTTATTTACTTTTTGTTTCTCTTTGTGAGCTAGCAGAGCACTCAAGCCCTTGCCTCCTGTTTCTGAGCCCCTTCCTTGGCCTGCCTGAGGCCTTTCGCATGTGACTCTTTTTTTGTAAGCTGTAGAATCTGAGTTCAGCTGAACACAGATTTTACTGAGACACACAGCTCTAGGGCCACAGACCACAGGTGTCAGGGTGTGACAGCATCCGGGTCCTCCCCTCCTCCAGCAGTGGAGCCACGCAATGGACACTGGTGGCTTTGCTCTCACGCAGCGTGTTCACTTCTGTGGTGATGGCTTCCCCCTCCTCCTGAGCAGACAGCCGCTTCTTGAGGGCCACGTCTCTTGCTCTGCCTTGAGAGCCTGTCCTGCAGGAGGCTCACCGTTGGAACCTGTCTTCCACGGCCCATAGCACTGAGCACTGTCCGCTGCCTTTCTTGGAAGTCAAAAGGCTCATGGAGTGCTTTTATGTTTGGATGACACAGAACAGTGACCCAGACTGTGGTTCTGTAATTTTCATTTTCATTAGTGCATGCTTGCAGTTCATTCTGACTCCATTCATGTGGAGACTTGGTACATGGACTTAATGCCTTAGTTTGTTTTCTGTCCCCTTCCCCTTCACTTCCTCTCCCTTGTTTCAAATCTTTACAAAACCATCAGCCTGGAGGTGGGGGGAGCAAACTATAACCCATTTAGCAAGCACCATGGACAATGCAAAGAGAGCATTTAGAGCACGACTGCAGAAGGGGCTCTCAGCACCTGTCTTCCAAGGGGATGACCAGAATTTGCATTCCCTTATTCTGCAGAATGTGCAGAGCTGATCCAAATTCACTGTGACGCACACTACACCAACAGTCAGCACTTTTCCGTGGTTGTGTGGACGTCTGCGTAGACACGAGATGACAGTGCCAAAGCGCAGTTTCCAAATCCAAGCCGTGCCTCAGAGCCATGGAAAGGAGCTTCCGCATTCTCTGTTGCCACCAGGATTGGACCCAGGTCCTCGTGCCCCAGGAGCATGCTGGTTGGAAAGGCTGACACGTGTGTTCTCAGAATCCTTCCTTGTGCTCGAACATGGGATACTTAAACTGAAACCTCTCTTTCAGGAAGCGCAACCTGGCTCAGTTTCAGGAGCAACCCAGGCAGCAGTATGGCCGGGTGTGTGGGCAGCAATGCTGTGCAGAACCAAACCCAGTGGGGCTCTTGGCCGTCGGGGCGCTGGTGTCCTTGGGGGTGCGTTTCTGTGTACTGGGAAGCCCTCCCATGCCTCAGACAGTACCTGTGAGACTCCACTCCCCACCCCCCACCCCCCACCTCCTTCCAGCAGCTCTTGCATTTTGTGCGGCA
>PVKA01005730.1:0-88459 GCA_004027165.1 Ctenomys sociabilis
CATCCATCCACGCATCCATCCACGCATCCATCCATGCATCCATCCATCCATCCATCCATCCATCCATCCATCCATCCATCCGTCCATCCACCTGTCCATCCATCTGTCCATCCATCCATCCATCCATCTCTGCCCACCTACTCGTCCATGAGTGGTCCATCTGCTGGGGAAGCTGCAAGTCAGGATTGTGACCCCGGTCCTGACAGAGCATGAAAGTGGCCATCTGGGCAGCCAGTGCCCACTGCCCAGCTTGCCTGCCTCTGTTTGACGATAGAAGTTCTAACCAATTATTGAATCCATCCGTGCCATAGTGTCTTCTAGTAGTGTGTCTGGGGTGCTGGTGCCAGAGGGGCACACCCCTTCTGCCCGGGCTGAGTGGGAAAGAGCCCCAGCGGGTGCTGAGAAGCTTGGGCTCTGTATCCCACCCCACTGCCTTCTCTAGAGAAAAGAGAAGTTGGAAGACACTGGGAAGCTCCTGACTGAGACACATGTCTCTTTTGTGGGTCCTCTGGGTCACTTCCTGCATGCTGGCCACTTAATGGTGATGGGACATAGAGGGTCTGACAGTCCCCAGCCCCCTCCTGAGGTTGCATTGCTTCACAGCAGAGGGAGGGAGCCCTGGGGGCCCACGGGGAGCTCCAGGCATTAGGGCCCCGCACAGGGTCTGTGCCTGCTCCCATGGCTGGGGTCCCACCTGCTTGTTATCTTGGGAAGCCCCACCTGCGTTGGTGCAAGCCAGCTGCTGCACCGCGTGGAACTCCTCCCGCATCCGCTGTGGGGTTTGTCACATTCACAAGCCCTGCACTCTGCCACCCTCTGAGAGCCAGAGAAAGGTTGCAAGTGTGACAGTCGGGGCCTCACCTCCCCGGGGGGAGCAGCTTCCTGTGGCAGACCCAGCCCCACTCGCCCTGGACAGGGTGCAGCCACAAGTGTTTGGTTTGGGGTTGTGGGGCTTTTTTTTAAACATATCTTTCTTATGATCAAAACCAAACCAAAGCAAAAGTACCTCGCTTCAGAATGTCAGGGCTGAGCCCCAACCAGTGAGCAAGCCTGTGGCTGTAACCAGCCACGACTAGCTTGGAAAGGTGGTGAGAGTGCTCGTGTGGGTACCTTGTGGCTCTGTTGTACATGAGCAGAAGTGGCCAAAGCCACCACTGCCCTGCCTCCCTCTAGAGGCCTGGGTCAGAGCCTCACATGGACCCTGACTTCTGAGGATGACTTTGTAAGCCAGCTGGGAACCCAGGGGCCTTGCACAGGCACCCACAGCAGCAGCAGACTGCCCAGGTGAGGGCAGCTTGGGGGTCCCAGGCTGGAGTCAGCCGGCAGCTGCAGGCCCAGAGGTAGGCGTGACCCCGGGGGGAGACAGTGAGCAGAGCCCTGCCATGCACAGAGACCCTCGGAGCTGTGTGCTGGGAGCACCTCGCGACAGCACTCTGGTCCTCCTGTGGGATACCAGGACAGCATGCAGGATGAGCAGGGTGCTGACGCCCTGCCTGTCCCAGTGTGCCTGATGACTGCAGGCCAGAAATCCCAGCCACTGGGGAGTGAAGGCCGCATCCCGGGGCCCCAGAGGGCCCACATCTGTGCAGGCTGTGGGGGGAGCTCCAGGCCTCCACCCCGGCTCCCCCTCTGTGGCGTGTACATGCTCAGCCCCCAGATCTTCGCCCTGGCCCCGTCGTCTACACAGCAGCTGAAGTTCCATCTCAGTGCTTGTGCTAAAAGCCCCCAGCAAGGCTGCAGACGACGGTCGGGAGGACCCGGCTAAGACCAGACACTTGGACACCCTAGGGGCAAGTGGGGCACGGGCATCGGGAGTGGTGCCCACATCCGAGCTTCAGGCATAGGGGCAGCGGGGTGTCCACCAGCAGCAAGACCACGAGCCTGCAGTGTCCCTGCGTCCCACGAGGACACCCTGCATCTCAGGCAGCGACCAGGCAGAGCCCAGCCAGGCATGTCCATGTGGGCAAAGGTATCCAGTCACTTTCTGTCCCTTTGGAGCCTCAGCAGGGCAGAGCCTGACCCTCCCCGGTCCCAGGCACTGTGGTGTTGCATGGCTGGCGTGAGTGGAGGCTGTACACAGCCGCCACCATCCACGCTTGAGGCGACCCCTGCAGGGAGAGCGTGAGCTCCAGGCCGGGTCCTGGCCCCGGCTGGGAGCTCCAGGCTTGAGTGAGCTTCTCCATGTCACTGCTGCTTTAGTTTGCTCTGCACATCGTCCTAGCTCTGTTCTTGAGCTTGGGTCACCCCTGCGTGCAGAGTGTCGGTTTGCCTGCCACTCGCCTGCCTCCAAGGAGCGGCTCTGGGGTCTGGTGCTGCTTTACAGGAACCCAGTTTACAAATAAATTGCGGGGACAAAAATATCTAACATCCCAGCTGGCATCCAATAGATATAGCCAAAGCCCCGGAGCTCCCTGCAAACTGGGTTTTAGGGTGCAAGCAACAGCCACCTGCCCCACAGTGGGGATCCCAGCGAAGGGCCAGGTTTCCCCAAGCCGCCTGCAGCTTGGCCAGCACCTAGAGCTGGCCTGGGTCTCCGAGGAGCCCCAGCTGGAGTTCCCTGCAGTGCCCAGGGCTCTTGGGGCAATTTGCACACCCGCAGAACCAAAGATGACAGAGGAGAGCTGCCTGCAGGCAGTTTTCTGGGAAGGAGAAGTGGAGTTGAGCCTAGCAGGCCCTTGCCCCTACTCACCTTGAGGCTAGGCTGGCTCTCTGGCGTTCCGAGGCACTCGCTGAAGGGCTCCCCAAGAGCTCGTGGTACTCACCCTTCCTCGTGTCCTGGACACCCATTGGGGGCCCTGTTCCCACTGCAGTGCTGTGCTTCTGAAGAGCAAATGGCAGTGGGCGGTGGAAGCACCACAGCACCCTGCCGAATGTGGCCAACGGGCAGGGCGGCGACGCCTGCAGCCGGCACGGGGTGCCGTGCAGGGTGCTGTGCTTCATGTTTGTTCAGCAGACAGCAGGCAGCGAGCCAGGTGTCCCTTGGCTCTCACCACCATGCGGTTGGTGGGCCCTGGCTCTGGAGGGCAGAAAGGCAGGACCAAGAGAAGCCACCCCATCGGGCTGGACTTTGGGGCTGACTCTCTGGAGGGCCTGTGTCCCCACCTCCAGCTACCAGGGACACAGCCGGCAGACCCCTTTGCAGTGAGCAGACTGAGCGTCCGGAGGGCCCTGTGTCTGCGCCCGTCTCTGTCATTCCTTTGTTCCACCACAGACGTAGAGCAAGGCATGGGTGGCCCGATTGCTCTTTCATTTCTGGTGGGTCAGGGTGAGCCGCAGGCTTCCTGGTGGACAGTCGCACATAGAGGGTGCCCAGCAACTCCCTGCTCCATTCTGAGGTGATCCCTGGGATTCAGGCCATAGGAAGGGCTGGTGAGCCCCGCGGCATCTGCCCAGCCCCGGAGGGCTCGGTGATAGGCCCCCGAGCCCACTGTCTTACCCTCCGCTTCTTGGCAAAGCTTGCAGTTGTGGTGAGGTGAGGGGGAGCTTTCCATTCCTCCCCTGGCCAGAGGAGGGAAAGTAAATAGCACAGGGCGGTGACCAGCCGGGGCCAGAGGTGCGGCCGGGGTGCTGCACACCAGAGCTCCACGGCACCTGGGCGTCTGTGGCCTGGAGGTGTATGAGGCGCCACTGGGGTTCCATGCGGTGTCAGTGCTTTCTCTGGAACCCTGCCTTGGCTTTCCACTCGCACAAACCTTAGCCCTCAAACTTCCCAGAAGGCCATGGCCAGTGGGTCCCACAGAGCCCAGCTGGCCCCTCTCCACCTGTCCACACCTCTGTTCCTGCTCTCAACCAAGGAGGCGGGCCCCAGGCCCTTGACCTGGCAGGCAGGCACGCTGTCTGCTCTGAGGAAGCGTGACCCCGTCCTGCCAGCCATGCTTCTCCCCGGTGCTAGGTCACACCGCCGCGGAGCCCATGGCAAGCATCAGCTCGGGGATTTATGGGCTCATGCAGGCCGCGTCCGCACCGTTCAGGAGTGTTTCCAGAGGGCCGCCCCTCCTCCCTCCACACAAGAATGGACTCGCTGTTTCAGCCACTAGTGATCACCGTAAATCATAAGCATTGTGCGTGCCCGTGCCTGGTTATGCGTGTGTATAGCCATGTGTGACTATGTGCACACATGTGTGTGTCCCAGTGTGCCCCAGTGGCCCAGTGCACACGCCTACCTACACAGAAGTGACCCATGCAGCCTTACAGCTGGACTTGTCACCCTGAATCAGCTCTGTATCCCCAAAGGAGAGCTGGGATGGGGAGACCCCCCCACCCCCTGCTACCCCGGGCACGTGGCAGACACAGGGCTTATGCCTCTCTCCTCCCCGCATGCTCGGAATCCATTAGCCAGCTGATGACAGATGCCCCGAGTCCCTGCCTCCACGCATGGCCTGCCGGCCGCCCAACGGCTATGCCATTAGCTAGGAAAAGCAGCCCAGCAGAGAACCACAGGGCAGAAAAAAGTGAGGGAACATTCAGACGATGTGCAGAGCGAACTGTTGTGGTTAAGAGGCTCTCTCCTCCCTTTGTATCATGTCTCTGCACTTCTGATGGCAGTGATTCCAGAGCTGGGGACACTGGTTGGGAACTTGGGAGCTGGAAGGCTAACTGAGCGTTCAGAGCAAACTCCTGGAGCACAGCCCAAGACGCCCTGGGCCAAGCTCCTGAGTGGAAAAGCAGTGGATTCTGGGTCTGGAGAGAGCCTTCCTTCCTGGGTACACTGCATCCATGGGAAGCTCCGGCCAGGGGCGAGCTGGGCTGCCGAGGAGCTGACCGAGCTCTGTCACTAGAAGCATGGGGACTCATGCCTGCAGGCCTGCTACCTGGATTCTAGCAGGGCACAGGAACACTCCTGCCCATCCTACAGGAGGCTCCGGACACTCTGGACGCACAGCTCTGGGACGGGGTGGCCGGAGGCTGTGTCCTGGGGGTGCTGTCCCCCCCATGAAGTGGGAGCAGTAACAGGTGAGAGGACACCAGGTCTGCATGCTGTTCGGCCTTCTCTGGAATCAGAGGTGGCCTGGGCCTCTGGGCCCAACAGGAAGCCAGCCTAAGCCAGGCCTGTGCCCGACCAGTCAGGTGCACCTCGGCACGCTCCTCTAGAGGCAGGAGAGTGACGGCCATGCCGCCTGCCATCGGAGGGCTCTCAGCTAGACTCTGCCAGGCTCTGCTGACCCAGCGCCTCTCCCTGCTGCCACGGTGCTGCTCAGAGCCTGTGCGGGAGGCTCAGCCGCTCAGTTCCTGGGCGGGAGCAGAGAGCACTCTGGCATGTCCACCCAGAGGGCCCTTCACATCTCAGGGGACAACCAGGAAGTGCCACCCCATAACCTTTCAAGGGTCAGGGGCTGGAGACCAGGCCTTCCAGGTGTGAGGAACATGTGCCTAAGACGCAGAAAGATGGAGGAGAGTGCTGCCGCCAGCGCGGACCCTGCCTACAGGGTCCAGCAGGGTGGGAACAGGCCAGAGGCTCGAGCAGTGTGCCCTGAGGGGTGCAGCCAGTCACCCCCACAGTCAGCTCTCGAAGGGGCTGGAGCCCTTCCCCAGCACAGGAGGCTAGAAGCGAGGCAGGACACCGGCTATGGGAGGTACGGGGCACTCCTGAGAGGCTCTGGCCCCTGAGGGCTGCGCTGCTGCCTGGCGGCCGTGCCCAGGGGACCCTGATGCAGGAGGGTACCAGGGCTGGGCAGCACCCTCAAGCTGCCTGGACCCTTTCTCTGGTGTGACCTGTCTTCTCCAGAACACACTGGCTGCGCTCTGTGAGCCAGCTGCTGGCACTCGGACACCCATGCACACACTAGTGCACATGCATACACACACACTTAGGCACAGAGCACATGCACACACGCACCCACACGCACACACGGACATATGCCAGCGAGTGTCCAAGCACTTCGCACAGTTGTTTGCGAATTCCTGATGGTCCTTCAGGCAAGGCCTAGGGGGAGAGAGGCCCACACCCAGGGTGTCAAGGCAGACTCATGACCTGTAGTCAGCAACCAGCCCTGAAGAGGACGCAGGGCACAGAGTCCTGCATGGCGACAGTGTCAGACTCTGCCCCACACAGATGGGGACAGGGAGACACAGATGCCCCAGGCGGTGGAGGCGGCCCGAGCCCCTGTCTGCGCGAGCTGCGTGTGTAGGGTCCCTGGGAGGCTACCAGGGTGTGAGGTTCAGAGCCTCACAGCAACTTCTCCTCCCTGTGAACAAGGGCCTGCGCTCAGGGGTAGAGGCCACTAACCTCTCAGCCGTTTCCTGCGGCTGAAACAGAGAGGTCTGAGTGCCTGGAGAGGGCCCCACGTGGGGCTGGGGCTTCAGGACACTTGCTGGAGGATGGGAGAGCTGTCCCATGCCCATCAGCCTCTGTGGCCACCCCCACCCCCCCACATCCAGCCTCCCCTCCACCCCCAGTTCTGGCCAGGCTGCTGGTGGGCTGTGGTGCTGGGCCTGGCCAACCATGGATTCGGGCACTGTGGGCAGTGGCCTGGGGCAGCAAGAGGACCCTAGCAGGGCCCACCACGAGAGGCCATGGTATGCAGCAGTGTCCCCTCCACCTGAGCCCTGAACAATCAACAGGAACAGCTGCCTGCGTGTGACTGGCCCAGGGTGAGAGGGGCAGGCCATGCCAAGTCCTGGGGTCTGTGGCATCCAGGGCCAGCCTCTTGGGAGGCACCCTGGCCCTGGTCCTGGCCCTGTGCTCCGAGAAGGAGCAGAGACCCCTACCACACCTACCAGATGCACCCAGCCCAGCGCTTCAAGGTGGTGGGAAAGTTAGAGTTGCAGTGAAGCTGGCGAGCCCACAGGCTCCCCCATCCTGGGCTCACAGGAGCAGAGCCAGCGGCGTGCCGACACGTGCAGGGCTGTGAGGTCTCCCACCGCACCAGCCTGGGTGCTGCGGCACTATCTTCTGCATTTTGGAGTCCCGTTCGCCTCAGACTGGGACGCTTTGTGGACCAGCTCAAGCCAGTGTGGAGAGGTCAGCCTCCCAGCTGGCACAGAGCAAACAGGAAGCACTGGGACACGTGGTCAAAGGACTCAGTGCTAACCAAGCACCTGCTGGATGGCACCGCCGGCAGAGCCTGCATCCGCTCTGGAGGGAGCAGCACCCCTGTGCTCTGTGACCCCTGCACCACAGCCCAAACCTCCTGTGCCTGACCCTTGGTCCCTGGCTGCTCACTCTTCACCAGGAACCTGGGGACAGTGAGCGGGGTGTGAGTGAGACCAAGACTACTGCGTGTGCTCGGGGTGCAACTTCCTGCGATGTCTGGAGGACGGGGGCGGGGCGCGCGGGCTGTCAGGTAGAGCCATGCGTCACTCTGGGCTCGAGCTAGCGTTGAGCTTCGCGAAAGTGCTCGGTGAGCACCTGGGTGCCCTGAGCCAGGCCAGAGGCCTGCGCACATGAAGGGATCGCTGGGCACCAGGGTCCAGCCAGAGCCTCCGGGGGATGGGGATGCAAGCCCGCCTTCCTCTGGCCCTGTCCTGTCCCTGAGAGCTAGAGTTCTCTGGGGTGCGCAGCCTCCAGTGTCCAGTGGAGCTCAGAGACTCAGTACGAAAGGTAGGCATTGCCACAGAGGCTGCCCATGGGCTCCTGGCACCTAGCAGTGCAGGCGGAGGCAAGAAGCCAGAGGCAGGACAGCAGCTGTAGTCAGCGCCATGATGTCCAGCAGGCCAGGCCTTCTCAAGAGCTCTTCTCAGGGGTGGAAGCACAGTACAGATCAGAAACAGCCCTGAGAAGCTGCCACCCACCTGCGCATCGCTGCTGCACTCAAAAGACAGCAGCAAGAACAAAGGACAGCCAGGCCCAGCGAGTTCTGGAGGCCAGGGCAGGTGTGGTGGGTGCAGAGGCTGGGCACCCGCATGTCGATGGGCATCAAACCGAGACTGTCGGACGGCCTGGGCTTCCTCCTTTCGGGACGATGTGCAAGCTGACATGGCACACACACAGGCACAAGGTACACCCGCAGAGACTCACAGACACACGCAGGACACACGGCCTCCACACAGCTGTGCACCCCAGTGACACCTTTACCTTCAAAAGCCTTTTTTCTAGCCCAGCACCCAGCCGTCCCTAGCAGAGGGCCCTGTGCTTAGACGCGGTGGCCTCTGATTTCTCACACCTGGGCCGGCGCTGCTGGGAAGGTTTTGCAGCGCCGGAGGCTCCCCCATTGCCTGGGCAGGGCGGTGATCTGCTTGGTGAGAAAAGGCCGCGCTGCCTTCCGTTTCTCTGCCTGCTTGCAGAGGCTCTGGGCTCGGGCGTCTGGAGGCCTGGCCACATGGGTGCCTGAGGCTGGCTGAGTCCTGGCATCCGTGTGCTGCAGTCCCAGGAGCCTGTGGGGCCCTCTGACCCTTGCTGTGCTTCTCCCCGCCAGATCTCCGAGGACCTGGGCAGTGAGAAGTTCTGTGTAGAAGCCAGCCAGGCAGGGGCCAGCAGCTGGCTGAAGTACATCCGCGTGGCCTGCTCCTGTGACGACCAGAACCTCACCATGTGTCAGATCAATGAGCAGGTAGGTGCAGCCCGGGGGCAGGTGTCTGCCCCTCGGTGTCGGCCTGAGCACGTGGTGCCCGCGCGAGGGGCTTGGGGCCTCCGCCAGGGTCTCCTGCCGAGTGCTGTGCTGCCGGGGGGCCGCCTGACTCTTGGCTTGCCCTGGCTTTCTGGGGAGCTCAGCTACCTGGGACCACTCTGTAGACGCTGCTGGGCAGCCGCTCCGAGGCCCGCAGAGCTTGTTGCTGAAAGATGATGCTTCTGAAGAGAAGCCCAGTCAGAGGGGGCCGCAGGCGGCAGCCTCCCCTGCAAAGGCTGCTAGGTTTGAGGCCCCGAGCAAATGTGCCAGGCCCCTGCCAAGGGCTCTGCCAGCAGGAGAGCCGCTCAGAGAGTCCTTGCCCGGGCCAGGCTGGCATGCAGCCCCCACCGACTGGAGTCTCCAGGAGTCGGCAGGGCCTCACCTCAGCACCAGGCTCTGGCCACTGCGGCCCCTCAGGAGTGTTCCCAGCTCCTAGGACTGGCAACCCTGCTGGCTTCCCTGCTCCAGGGCTTACCACAGCCCCCTCCCCTCAAGGCCCACAGGCTGCCCCGAGACATCTGGCTCTGGAGGTCAGCCCCGCTCTGGCCATGCCCTAATGGTGGTTTTTACCCCGTGAGCCCTGGGCTCCGGGTCCCTCTAGGGTACAGAGACCCCCAGCCCCTTCTGGAGAGCTGTTTGATTTTGCCTATACCTTAGGGCTATGTGTGCGATTTTGTTCACAAGGATTTGCTTGCATTAAAGAATGTTTGTGAAAGCCGGGCGTGGTGGCACAGGCCTGTAATCCCAGCACTCTGGAGGCTGAGTCAGGAGGATTGTTGTGAGTTCGAGACCAGCCTGAGCTACAAAGTGAGCTTAAGGCCAGCCTGAACTGCATAGTGAGACCCTGTCTCAAAAAGACAAAAAAAAAAAAAAAAAAAAAAAGAATGTTTGTGAAGAGTGTGTCACCAAGGCTACAGTGGCTCAAGCCTTTAACGTTAGAAAAATATTTGGCATTTACAAGTTCTACAAGTGAACCCAGGAAGCCCAGCCGTGCCCTGACTTGGGACATGAGACACCAGCCCACTTTGAACAGGGCATGGATCTGCCTTCTGTGGGCTTCAGCTAGAACCAAAATTCTTGAGAAAAAAAAAAAAAAAAAAAAACTTTTGGTTGAAAAAATAGACCACAGAAGAAGAATTAAAGGAAAAGGAAAAATTTAAACATTAAAGCAAAACTAAAACAAACGAACAAAACCTGCTTCTGAATGCAAGTGAATCCAGCAAAGGAATCAAGGTTCAAGGCACACAGTGCTCGGAGCAAAGCCTGCTGGGAGTGTGTGCTTGGCCTGCGGGGTGGCCCGGGACAGCAGGTAGGCAGGGCGGGCCAGCCTGGGCTGCATGTGTGAGACGCAAGTCAAGGGGAGGACGTGGGGTTTTACTTAGGAAGTAAAAGCTCTTAAGTGTCCAAGCTAAGCCAGAGCAAGGAGGCTGATGCCTCCAAGCTTTTCAAAGACATGTCGTCTGCTCAAGAGAAGCCTGTCTGGGTGGGTGTAGTGGCAGCACCCCATTCCAGCACTCAGGAGGCTGAGGCAGGAGAGGGGGAGAGAGAAGTTTGTTGCAAGTCTTTGTTTTCTTATGGATGTTTCAGGAAAGCTTTTGCTTGAGCTCTACCTGAGGTCCAATGGGGGAAGTGCTTTGCAAGCTGTCTGTGCGGTGTGAGGACCAGGGGTGGAAATCCTCATGCCGGCCGGGTGAGGGGCAACCCTGCTCTCTAGCTGCCTTCTGTTTGTCCCCTGTGGCCCACACTGAGTGCCACACTTACAGAGGAGTGTGTGGCCCCTGGGCTGTCACCTGCTGGCCCCTCTTCCTCACAGCCTTGCGGGCCACTCTCTTTGGTTGCAGCTCATAGACTCAGTGATGTCCCCCAAAGGAACTCGGGGTGCACATTTAAGCACATGCAACCCCTGAAAGCTCCACGGCACAGGGAAGAGCCTGAGCAGAGGGGGGGAGGAGCCCCATCCTGGGGGGCAGCCCTTCACAGCATGGCAGGACGCAAGGTGCCTCCCCCGATTCCTGCCAATGTCCCCCCAGAGCTGTGCTTCTGAACCTGATGAAATCACATGGCAGCAGCCTCAGAAGCGGGGGGGGGGGGTGCAGCGAGGTGCAGGCCACTCCCAGCTCAGAGTTTCAGCTCTGTCAGGAAAGCCAGCAGTTTGCAGGATGTGTCTGTCTGCCGGAACAGTAACGGCTGTACTCTAGTAACATGAAGAGCTGCTCTCAGAAGCCCACAGGCTCTCGGTGCCCGGGGTTGCTTGAACAAAGTAGCTTTCAGAGCTGCTTTTGGGAGAGGGAATGGAGACAGGCCCGGGCTCCTTGCTCAGTGGCCTCTCCAGACGGCGGCAGCCGCAGCTCAAAGCACTTCCCCTTCCTGGTCCTGGCCCGGTGGGCGCACAAGCTGCTTTGACTCTCTGCGGGGCTAAATAAAAGCTGTCCTCAAATATTAATAATAAAAAATATTTTTGAAGGCAGAATTCTCTTTCCAAGACAGAGCTTCCTTGGAAAGGAAGTATCACACAATATTAATGGGGTTGCTCAGATTTCTGGGATCCCCAGGCTTCCACCAGGATTTCCGGGTGGCTGTGGGCACCACACACCCACTACGTGTGCACACACACGGATGTGAGCCTGCACGCACGCACATGTGCAGGTATGCAGGCGAGCAACCTGTCTCACACACAAAAACACAGTTCCGTGAGGGAGCCCTGGCTTTCCTGGCACACGCACATGTGTGCACGCACATGTGTGCTCGCACTGCCCCTGCTGCAGCACGGCCGCGGTGGCTCCAAGGGGCATCAGAAGATCCACAGTCACCGAAAGGCGCTGACATTGCCCTGTGCATTCGGCAGGGAAAGCCCCGCACCAGAAGAACCTGAGCCTGGATTTGAAGTCCAAGACACGTGAGCTCAGTCCCAGGTCCCAGGGGCTGACGGGGCCAGGGAGCAGCTCAGCGGCACAGCACCAAGGTCCGGAATGTGATTCTCAATACAAATTATATATATATATATACAGGGATCCAATTCCCCAGAGAGGAGCTGGGCGGAAGAGGCTCCCGTCATCTTCAAAGTTCTGGAAGCCACACCTGAGGGGCCCTGAGCCCCCCACACACAGAGAAGTGAGGCCAAAGATCTGAAGAGGAGATGGCACGTGGACATCGGTACAACCAAGAACCTGCTGCTTGCAGCCAGCCGCTCCATGCAAACCCAGGCACCTGTCCTGCCACACCTGTGTCCTCAGAGAGACCCACACTGGGACGCAAGGGAGGCCACGGAAGCAGCGCCACACACCCGCTTCGGTCCTTGCTCGCCAGCCACCACCCTGGCCCGGCCTTGCCCACTGACCTGCCTCCACCCAGAGGAAGGCAGCTGCTTGCTTCTGTGCTGTTATTTGAGCGGGGTGACCAGGACATGAACTGAAGGACCAACATGAGGGGTGGGGAGCATGGAGGCACTCGGCGCTACCCACCACCCTGCCTGGACGCCTCCCTCCAGCACGCTGCCTCTTAGCCCTCGGACACAAGGGACACAGGGCCAGTGGCACAGCAGGGCCTGCTGGCCTCTGCGCCCCACTGTCTCGGGCTCCACCCCCAAGACCTCAGTGCCTCCATAGTGGTGGGGCTGCAGGAAAGTGCCCGCTAGTGCTGGCTCCTTGCTCCTTGCCCTGCCAGGCATGAGATCCCCCTCCTGACTCTGACAGCCTCTCCCAGAGGCACTGTTCCTGTTCCCTTATCCCCCCAGCCCCCCACAGCCCCCCTGTGGCAGGACAGCAGAGCCAGGCGGCGGCAGCAACCATGCTGGGACATGATTTTCTCCTAGGCATGGCCCTGTCTCCTGAAGCTGACCTTGCTTTCTAGCCATAGAAACCAGCCGAGCCAGGGGCTCACAGGTCCTTCCGTCGCCAGTGATACCCCACTTCCAAACGCAAAAACTCTTGGGTGACCCATCCAGTAGGAACGAAACGTCTGCCGCAGACAGAGCGGCAGGACCCCTCCCCCCGGAGCCCACGTCACTGGGCACACTGGCCCTCAATTTCCTTCAGTCCTGCTGAGCCTGAGTTTGCTCTGGGTGCCTCGGACTGCACCTGTCCTGCCCAGCTACCATGCGGGCAGCCAGGTCACCCCTGGTGGTTCTTCCTCCTGCAACTATGAGCAACGCTCGGGGAACACAGACGGGGTCTTTTCCTAACCTTGTTTTCACGTTAAGAGAACAAGAGCTTAGAAGCCAAGTGCCCACAGGAGGAAGCGGGGGCGGCTTTTTCTCTTCCTTGCACTGCCTCGATAGGGCAAGGACGTCAGTGGCGGCATAGCTCGTGGCCAGCGGCCTCCAGCTGCCGGAGCGCCCCGGGGCAGAAGAGCAGCTCACCTGCTGGGGACAGTCTCCAGGGACGCCAGCAGGTCCTGGGCAGGGCAGGGCCGGGCGCCACGCCAAGCCTACGGCCAGCAGGCTGAAGCCTCTCCAGCCTGCCCTGCGGATCTGAGCACGAGTCCCCGCGTCTCCCCAGACAGCGCAGGCCCAGGGCAGCCCCTCCTGGCAGCTGGAACTGCAGGCATTTGTTTGGAGGCCAGGCCAGCCCCGAGCCGCACTGCATCCTCGTGAAGCCAGCACTTGCTCCTAATGAAAACCTGCTGCTGCCGCTGGGCGCAGCCTGCAGCCGAGCCTCACTCTTGCTTTTGTTTCCCTGGCCTGACCCGAGCCCTCTTCCCTGTCAGGGCGCACGAGCTGCCAGCACTGCAATTTCAAAAGGGGGGCGTCTGACATCTATCATCTCGCGCTGGCCCCCTGACACTTCCTCCTTTTGCTTTTATCCGACATCATTTTTAAAATTAAAAATCATAAATTTTTAATTCTGTCAGCTCCGATGGTAGCCTGCAACAGTCAGGCACAATTTTCTCTTTGAAAATGAGGACGGGAAGTTAGGGGACTGGTGGTAGCGTTTCTTAACCCGTTGGCAAAAGACTTTCAAAATGTATCAAAGTCGTTTTGATTCAGAAAAAGTGTCACATGTTGCCGGTGCTCTCGGGAGCAGCTGAGCCTCACTTGGGGGAACAAAGTGAATTGAGCAGCGCCTTCGCGATGAAGCAGCGGTGGTCAGAGCATAGCCACCTCGCCTAGTCAGACGCAGCCCTCTATCGGAAGAAGGCTTGAAGAGCGCTGACAATTGAACTAAGGACGGGCAATTTGTGTTTTTACCAACTGCACGATTACAAAGGAACAAGTCCATGAGCTGCTACAAAAGAGGCAGAGTTGACAGCAACAAAATAATAAAGGCTTGGGCACAAATGAAATTGTTTTGGCAACACATGGGACAGGAGCACAGCCAATCCCAGGGCAGCCCATGCCCCAAGCCTGCCCGGGGTGGCCGCCCATAGCCACTGCCCGGCTCTGAGGACACAGCCCCCACGGCAGGCCCGGCGAAGGCTGCACTCGAGGCAGACATGAAGCCCCCGCGCAGTCCCTCCCGGACCTGGGAGCATCTTTCTCAACACCAAGTGCACTCCGTCCTCGACTGGGCTTGGGCTCCAGTGCCGGCCTTCTACAGAAGGACACGGCTTGCTGCAGGCACAGTGAGCAGTCAGCAGTGCTTCCACGGTCCCAGAAGCCTGCAGACAGCATGGAGCCCAAGAGGAAAGCCCCGGATCACCTTGAGGCCAGCGTCCTGAGCAGCAGGACAGGCGACAGGCAGGCGGGGTCGCTGGGTGAGAGTGGTATCACTTTAGAGAAACTCAGACGCCACCAGGCTCGGGCACCTAGGTGACAGCCGCCCCAGGCCTTCTCAGTGCAAGCCCCGTGAACTCAGATCTGGGGTGACGAAAGTGCGGGCTTTGTTTTTTTAAGAAAGGCGCAGGGAAAGACCTCTCGGATTTTATCCCATCAAGCCTTGCCAGCTCCAGCTTCTCAGAGGAGTCAAGCAAGAGGATGGAAGAAGTTGGGTGGAAGGGCTCTTGATGGACTGAAAAGAATTCTCTGTCCAGGAGGAGCAGTCCCCACCCAGGCCTCCACCCCACGGACACTGAGGCTGCAATCCGCTTGTCTCGGGTGCTCTGGGCGAATTTCATGTATGAAAATATGAACAATTCTTAAATGGAGTAGGAATGAGCTTCGTGACACCTAGGTCCTAAAGGCCAAAGTGGTGTCTTCCCTTGAGCACTGATCTGACATTTACAGAAATACTCCAGGACCCTTACCGAGGCAGCATTGGAATGCAGTAGGCACTGTCAGTGTTTCTGGGCTTTTCAGCATGGGGGGCGCTGGTCCTTTTCAGCTTCCCTCCGCCTCTCGTGGAGAGTGGGGCTACCTGCACACCTCGGGCGGGCTCTTTTGCCTCCAAGAACTTCCTCTTTATGCCTGGAAAGTGATAAAAGAGGAGGAGAACAGGCCAGGGCACACAACACAGTCGTAAAGCCAAGGAGCTCTGTTCCGTGGTTTTCGCCCAAGTTCAGTACAGCTGCTGTCACCTCAGAGAGCAGCCCAGGAGCAGGCGGGGCTCAGCTGCAGGCCCTGCCTGTGCGGCATCATTAGTTTCTAAAGCCGCTTAAAGCCACCATTTATTGGTGCTGGTGCTCTTAGCTGTTGCTAAGAGGTTCCTGCCCTCGGCTTCTGGCAAGGAGAGGACAGCAGGACGCACCCGGGACTCCGGGCTGGCCGAAGGCAGCCACCGGGGGAAAGTGCAGCCCCTGCTGGCAGTGGGGTCACAGTGAAGCCAGTGTGAGGCGTGAGGGCCCTGAACTTCTACAGTGACGGTTACCATCGCCCTGGGAACTGTGAGCCACCCAGCCCCTCTGACCTGGTCCTGCCGGCCTTGGCTTTCCTGGGACCCTGCAGCAGGCCCTTTCGGGCCTTTTGGAGCCATGCACTGGTGAGGCAGTGGGCCCGCCACCCTGTGGATCCCACCCGTGGAGATGCTCACCTCTCTAGGCCCTGAAATTAGCACTGATAGTGATTTGTTCTGTCCTGGCTCAAAGTCTCTTTAGCTAGGGCTGCTGCTCTGTATCCCCTGTGCACCCCATGGGTGCCCTGAGAGGAAGAAGGGTGCCCCAAGGGCAGATGTGAGAAGGGGCACCCTGGGAGAAGCCAGGGAAGAAGACTGGGGGGAACCTGTGCTGTAGGCAGTGTCCACCCCTAGGGTCAAGGTCCCCATGCCTCCGTTCTTGAGCCTGGGAGCCCCAAGAGCTGGGGATGGGGGGCTGGGATCCTGGGACCCCTACACCACCCAGAGGGGATGGAGTGAGGCAGTTTGGGAGCCTGGGCTCCAGTAGTACCTGCAGCCCAGCGAGAAGGCGGTGGGGGAGGCCACGGTGGCACTGGTGGGGTCCAGGGAGATGCCCAGAAGGGCAGCAGTGACCCAACGCCAGGGTTGCCAGGCCAGTTGGATGTTGGGCCTCGCTGGTGGGGATCAGGTGACCCTAAACCCAGGCTAAGAGCCACCCTGCCCTAGCCCTCCGCCCTACCCTGTTCTGGGCCACACCAAGCCATCAGAAGCTTCCACTGAGCTTGCGTGGCCCGCAGTTCCCACCCCTCAGGGTTTCCTGCCACTTCACTGTGGGTCTAGTTCTGACTCTGAAATGCAGCTCAAGGTCCTGGAATGGTAGCCTGCAAGCTCTGGAGCCCAGGGCGGTGTTCGCAGCACCTGTCAAAAGCTCACGGTGCCACTCTGCCCCTCAGAGTCCACAGTCAGGGGTGGCAGCCACTTGGGGCTCAGTCTGGCCCCCACTTGGAGCAAGTCAGACTCCAGGCCTCTCCCTTGGGAAGATTCACCCCCAGCCTGGGGGTCTACACCATCTCTGGAGCCCTCCCCCCGTACCCAGGCCGACCTGTCTCTTCTGGGAGAACATCCCTGCCTCTGCTTCCTCTCCAGCCCCTCCTCCATGTGGACAGCCCGTTCCTCCTGAGGCCCGGCTTGCAGTGTTGTGGTCTCCCTTTCCGAGCTGTCAGCTTCCTCCTTCACAGCCAGTGCCTGAGCACCTCCCGGGGACATCTGGTTCAGGGGACAAGGTGGCGAGTACAGTGCTGCTGAGCGGGGGCCTACACCCAGCCAGTGCCAGCCTCCCCTTGGCACAGGGCACCTGCTCAGCTGTGTCGATGAGAAAGGCAGAAAGGCAGTGTAGGTCCCGGTGGCAGGTCCTCCTGCCTGGGGTGGCTCCTGGGCCGCTCAAGCGGGGACACTGACCCTGACTTCTGCCTGTTTAATTCTTTGCCCTCTCTGTCAATGGCCCAGAACAGGATGGGACCAATTACAAGGGGCTGTGGTCCTTCTGAGCGTGCGCCGCAGAACTTCCGAGGGGAACCTCTTAGTGGCAATTAGCAGCCGGGTCAAGTGGCCTGCGGCCCAGCCTCCCCGACGCACACCAAGTGCCTCTGCAGACCGGGACCAGCGGCACCCGCCTGACCTGCCCTCTGGTCTCTCGTCCTAGGTTTATTACAGAGTCATTAAGGACATCGAGCCGGGCGAGGAGCTCCTGGTGCACTTGAAGGAAGGCGCCTACTCGCTGCGCGCAGTGCCACCTGGCCTGGACGGTAAGGCCCCGCCCACTGCCGTCTCACCTTGCATAGCGGCTTGGGGACGGGCCTAGACAGAGTGCCCACCTACCCGGGTCCCCTTCCCTGGTGCCCCAGAGCTGCGTCCTGAGTGTGGGAAGTGCAGATCAGGGCCGTGCCAGGTGGCGTCCCCGAGGCTCCTGGGGACTGTCGCCAGTGTCATTACCAGCTCTTCTCAGTGCCAAAAGCAAGAGAGGGGAGCAGACAGGGAAGGTGGAGTCCGGAGCCCGGCACCTCTGGCCCGGACCCCGTGTGGGGGAGCTCCATCTCCTGTAAGAGAGGAAGGTGCTACCCCTTCTGTAGGTAGAAGCCAGGAGACTGCTGGAGGGAATTTCATTTGGGGGGAGGCGGTTTAGGATTGGGATCCCTAAGCTCTTCCCGGCCTTCAAGAGCTCCAGAATCTCCTCCTGGCAATGCCTGCCTGTCGGGTGGGGCCTCACGAGTCCCTCCTCTCTGTCTGTCCACACCCAAGGACCTCTGAGATATGCTTGAGAAAGCAGCAGCCTTACACGAAGCAGGCGCTGGGGTTCTCCGTCTTTATCTCCATCTCTGTCTCCCTGTCTCTCTCTCTCTCTCTCTCTCTCTCTTTCTCTCTTCTGCAATAGTGGGCATTGGTTGAACCCAGGGCCTTCAATCTGAGCTTCAGCCCCAGCCAGTTACTTTATTCTGGATTTTCAGACAGGGCCTCGCTAAGTCACTGCATTGCCCCGGCTGGGCTCAAACTTGTGATCCTCCTGCCTCAGCCTTCCTGAGTCTGGGATTACAGTCCCGTGCCACCACAGCTAGACTTGGAGTTCTGAAACATGAGTGTGGGCTCCTTCCTCACATGGTGAAACACGGGGTCCTGGACCTGAGGAGTGAAGAAAAGCAGCTCCAGGGCTGTTGTGTGACCACTCTTCCTTTGCCGAGACCCTACCAGTGGACAGAGAAGCTCCTCTCCTTTGAGCTGTCCCCAGAGCTGCCAGTTCCTGCTCCCGACAGAGCAAGAGGGACACAGAGTCCGCCTGCCTGCTGACGCACAGGCTTAATGATTGACACCATTTCCCGAGAGCCGCTCTGAGCCCCAGGGTGGGGTCGCACAGCTGCCCGGGGAGCAGGCAGGAGGCTGCGGAGCCCGGACCCCAAGAACCTAGCCTCAGTTTACAGCAGCCAGGGGCCCTCCCCCATGCAGCAGCGGTTCTCGGCCCTGAGCTGTCAAGGAGATCAGCACAGAAGGACAATCTCGCCAGCTGGGCCCTGTCTGTCCTCTCTGCTATAGCGTGGTTTTCATTAGGCCGTTGAGAAAAGAAAAATAAATTGCCAAGACCTGGGTAGTGAGAGAGGTCTCATTTTCCTTAAAATAATTGTTGAAAAGAGCTGTGAGTCTTGGAGAACAAGAGACTCCAGAAGATAAATCTGCTTAACTTAAAGAGAGTGTTCGGCTGTGGGGTTTCATTTGTACAATGAAATTTCTTGCTTCAAAAGGTTTTTAAAAACCTCAATTCCTGTTCCCCACAGGCCCCAACCCCCAGTACTAAATAACCTGGGTCTCCATTTTCCTAATAATCTATCAAACGCTCGTGGGCTAATTGCTTCCCATAATAGTCCAACATCAAATATTTGACTTTTCTTCCCTCGGCTGTCAAGGTTGCTTCTTTGACTCCAAGCGACCACCCTACCCCCAGCTAAACTCTGAATTGCGCAGAAAGAAAATGCAAAAGTGCTCCTCACTAAGATAATTATCATAAAAAAATCTTTTCCACCGGCCCAGCTAAGTGCAGCCGGCCCCTTATCCCTGCAGGAATTTGGAGTAGCTCTTGAGCTCTTTTGAGGTTGGAGTTAAAGATTAGCATGTGGATGCTGCATAATTGTGAACCCCTTGGTTCTCAAAGCCATTAGGCACTGATTTATTTTTCTGTTATGTTCCTGCTCGGCCGTGAAAGTTGCTGCTGGAACTTAAGCTAGACAAGCCAGGGGCAGCTTTGACAGGCGGGACGCAGGCTGCTGCGGTGTGGTGCGCTTTGGGTCCCGTGGAAGGTGGGACTTCTGCCCCGGCCGGCGACCCCGGCCGTATCTGCGCGCAGGGAGTTCAGTTTCCAGCGAATTGCTCTTTTGTGTGTTGGTGAGGGGAAGAGGACTTGAGGGGGGACCACATCCAGGCGGCCGGGGAAAGGGAGGCCCGCAGGGCTGCGGCTCTGTTAGCCCAGAGCCAGCACTCTTGGAAGCTGAGGCAGGAGGGTCACACACTCAAGCCCAGCCTGGGCAACTTAGCAAGATCTCATCTCAAAATAAAAAAAGGTGAGGGTGTGTTTGGTTGAGAAGGCCCTCGGTTCAGTCTCTAGTACCAAAACTCAAAACGTGATCCAGCTGCTGCGCCCATGGCGGAGGGAGGGAAGCCACGTGAGAAAATCAAGAAACGTCCGCCTTCTCACTGGCTTCTGTTTCAAAAGCTGCATAACAGCTTAGTTTACTGCGCAGGAAGTCAAGGGGGGCCGGGGCTGTGCAGAGCCCCGCTGATGTCGAGTGACGACCAGGCACCCAGGTGTGGTGCGAGGGTGCTGCAGTGCTGCTTGCATTTCTTTAAAATGGAATTTGCCATGCCAGGGAATGAAAGCGACAGCTCGGCAGGCCCCCAGCGAGCAGGGCCGCCCTCTGCCTGCAGGGAGCTGGGAGACCCATCTACCCTGCGCCTGGCAGTCAAGCTTAGTCAGGTCCTGTCCCCTGCCCTGACCCTCCACGGAGGGCTGGGGCCCAAGGAGGAAGAGGGCATGACTGTCACCAAGACCAGTAATATTCTGGGGTGCCTCCCGCCAGGGCACCAGCTGAAATCGTTCTGAGTGTTCATTTCCAGAGCCAAAAGTTTTATTTTAAATCTTAATTCCAAATCAGAAGAAAAGAAATAGTTCATAGGTAGAAGAAGCATGTCTTTCTTTTTCTTTCTTTCTTTCCTTTCTTTCTTTCTTTCTTTCTTTCTTTCTTTCTTTCTTTCTTTCTTTCTTTCTTTCTTTCTTTTCTGTATTTAGGACAGGGTCCACAGGATCTCACTACATAGATCAGATTCATGGTGATTCTCCTGTTTTCAGCCTCCCAAGCACTGGGATCACGGGCATGCACCACCACACCCAATTTCAATTGCCTTCCCAGTACACCCCAGGGGTGGGGCCAGCACGGCACACCAGGGATCAAACCCAGGTCGCTGCAGTCTGCCGAAGTGGGTGCTTTAGTCTGCTGAGCTATCTGGCTGGCCCTAGAGGCAGCATTTCTTTTTGTCTTTGTTTTTTTTTCTGTTTGTTTGTCTGTTTTTGAGACAACCTCCTGGTGTAGCTCAAGCTGGTCTTGAACTTGTAGGGACCCTCCTGCCTCAGCCTCTAGAGTCCTGGCATTGTAGGTCCCTCCACCACTCCAAGCTACTGGCCTTATCTCCAAACCCCAACTCTCATAACTTTTAGTTAGGTCCTGAAAAGGCCTGACGGAGGGGCCTTTCTGACTCACCCAGTGCTGCTGGGGCCTCCTGCCTGGGCTCTGCAGCCCACAGGAACAGCTCACAGGGCCCAGAGGGCCCAATGTGAGCAGCACTTTGCGCTCAGACCCCCCACCCCGGCTGCCCCTCAAATGCAAGCCTACGCCTCTGCTGACAAGAGGAGGCTGGAGGGGGATGGTGAGCGGCCCACATGCTTGCAGGGCCGTGCTGTGTACCAGTAACGCAAGCCTGGTGTGACACGCGCTTGGTCCCTCCCTGTCCCCGGCTGCTGCTACCTGAGATGTGGGGACACAGGCAGAGCCTAACATATGCAGGCCCATGAAGAGGCCCACGGGCCCCAGAGGCTGGCTGGCGTGCACTGTCCTCCCCACAGATTCCTGAAGGAGGTGGCTGGCTGGACCTGGAGCAGTAGACAGCGCCTGCGAGCCTGTCAGTCCCACTGGCGCTCTAGGGTGAGCCCAGTCCAGGAAGCCGGGAAGGGTTTCTCCACTCAGCTTGTCCAGGGAATCCTCTCCCTCGCTGGGGACCGCAGGGCAGAGCCCACCTCCAGCCTCGCCCGCCGGGGTCCAAGGTGGAGCTGGGCTCCTCCGACTCTGAGCTGCTGTGCCCACCCTCTGGTCGGAGTGCAGCTCCGGCGAGCCACAGAGCCCGGGCACCGGGATCTGCTGGTTGGCAGGTAGCACCTGCCCCTTGGGCTCCGTACAGACCCGGCAGTGCCTCTCTGCCTCCCGGACACCTGCCCCCTTGCCGAAGATGCGCCCACTTGGCAGGTGGCACCAGTGTTAGGGTGGCCCTGCAGAGGCATCTCCAAGCCCGGCCCCAAGGTCCCCACCGTGGGCACCCTTGGCTCGGTGCGGGGGCTACAGAGGCCTCAGCAGTGGTATTAGGCGTGGCCCAGACAGCGCCCGAAGAGCAACCCCAGCCTGGCTCAGGGACGCATCCCACCAGCAGGCGGCGACACTGCCTGGGGACAGCCATGCCGCGCCTCAGGACTCTGCGGCTCATGCTCCAGCCGGCCCTTCTGTCCAGCCCATCTCCTTCGCCTGCCTCTACCACTGAGCCTCGGTTCAGGGCTTTCAGCCAACACTCAGCCGCAGTTCATTAAGACTCTGCTCAGTGCCGGGTGCAGGCCAGTCCTGTGTGTGCACACTCACATACACACACGCACTCGTATGCACAACAGGACACAAACACACTCAGCACACACACCAGCCACCCAGTACAGAATCACAGACATAGCACGCACACATATGCAGATAGGGCCCCAAATGCACGTGCATGCACATGGAAATACGTGCATAAGCACATGTGCACACTACATGTTGTGAACACACAAACATTAGAAGCCCAGAACAGTCACACAGGCTACACACATGCATGCACATCCATATGTGTGCAACACAAACATGGATGAGATGCAACACGTGCACACACACACACCCGCGGGCCCAGGGGGTGGGCCAGGGAGCCCATGCTGCATACGCCCTCAGGCTCAGGGGGCGGGCTGGGGAGCCCACGCTGTACACGCCCGCGGGCCCGGGAGCCCACGCTGCGCACGCCCTCAGGCCCAGGGGACGGGCCGGGGAGCCCACACTGCGCATGCCTGCGGGCCCAGGGGGGCGGGCCAGGGAGCCCACGCTGCGCACACACTTATACATGAACACATTCTCAGGTACACAGATTCACCTCTGCCTCTCAGGGTGAGAGCTGGGAGCAGGTGTTTTGTCTCCAGGCTGCCTGGGCCAGACACAGGGTGCCCTCCAGTGGGGACCCCACGTCACAGGAAGCTGCTGTGCAGGCAGCTGTAGGCAGGGGAGGGGAGCTCCCCCACCTCCCCACCCCCACAGGGATTACAGCTCCAGGCTGATTGTTTGGCTTGGCATTGTGGTCAGGATGCTGCCTCATAAACTTAATAATAGCGGCCCCCCTTTTAATTTGTTTGACCTTGACAACAATAATTTATTATACGAGTTGGAGCTCTGTCCTCTTTTCTCCTAATTCATAAACAAAGCCCTGGGCCTGGTTTCCTTCTCCCCTCCCAGGCAGGACCTCCTCCAGCCCTGGAGGCAGCCCGTGGCATGGCAAGGGCCTCGGGGCTCGGCCTGCCCCGCGGTGCGGAGGTTGGCTCCCCGCCCTGCGCACCCTGAGCAGCTGCCCAGGGCCCGGGTGAAGCTGTGAGGAAGCTGGCCGGGATGCCAGGGTGGGCGCAGGCCCCGTGGGAAGGGAGTGACGCGCTCCCGCCGCCTCACGCCTGCCCGCTGCCCCACGCCTCTCCGCTGCTCACGCCTCCCTGCTCTCTGTTGCAGAGGAACCCACATTCCGCTGTGATGAGTGTGACGAGCTCTTCCAGTGCAAGCTGGACCTGAGGCGCCACAAGAAGTACGCCTGCGGCTCGGGGAGGGCCGCGCTGTACGAGGACCTGGGTGACGAGCTCAAGCCCGAGGGCCTCGGCGGCGGCGGCGGCAGCAGCAGCAGCGACGGGCAAGCGCACGAGTGCAAGGACTGTGAACGAATGTTCCCCAACAAGTACAGGTGGGACACGGAACAGCCCCTCCTGTGGCACCCAGGCCCAGGGGTGCCGGGGTAGCCTCCCCCCTGGACACACACACACAATTACCTTTCAGTCAGCGAGCCCAGGAAGGGGTCATCCAGGGTCCCCTTGTCCCCAGACCTGGCCTCTGCTCCCCTTGGGTGCCCTGGGCTCTCTGGAGGAAGCCAGGGCCCTGGGCCTACACTCCAAGCCAGGAACTTCTCCTGGGCGCCTCCTCCAGGACAGAGTCAGAGTAAACCCCCCCGCAGGCCACTAACCACCGCGATGGTCAGAGATTTCCATTCCAGCCCTGGCCCCCAGGGCAGCAGACCCTCTGCCCTGAACAGATGACTGAGAAAATTAGCGTGTGGGCGAATTCCCACTGAGCCCAGCGCAGTGAGCACCTCTAAAGAGGGTCCCTGTTTTCTTTACATAAACACATAAATCACAATTAGCAACAGGGAAAAGATACAATCTCCAATGCTGGGGAAGCAGGCGTTTCTGCTCTAAATGGATGGCCGGCCCCGTAATTAACGGGCTGTGATGTATTACTGCTGCACTCATGAAGATTAACGGTCATTCTGGGGACGGGGCGGGGGGCTGGCAGGGGTCCCCCGAGAGGAGGGGATTAGAAGCCGCTTGTCCAGCCAAGAGAGGCCCCCAGCAGCTGTGCTCCCGACACACACATTGACGACTCTTCTGCAGCCCTGCTGGCCTCTTCATGTGCCCGACTCCCCTGACAGGCACCCTAAGGCCACTCAGAAAGCTGGGCTTCCTGGCTTCACCACCTTTCTGGGGCTCCTGACAATGCTGAAGTTCCTGGACACCTTTGTTTCTAGGCCCAAGGGTGACCTCAAAGCTGGGGTCACTCAGAAGGGTGGCCAGGGCGTCGGGGGCTATGGGTGGGCCATGCCCCTGCCTGGCCCCAAAGAACCAGAATGAGCCTGGAGGGGGTGGGCCCCAGGGTCTGGGCATAGAGCAGGCAGAGAGGCAGCAGGTGATCCCTGCCCCCTGCACACAGCCTGGAGCAGCACATGATCGTGCACACGGAGGAGCGAGAGTACAAGTGTGACCAGTGTCCCAAGGCCTTCAACTGGAAGTCCAACCTGATCCGCCACCAGATGTCCCATGACAACGGCAAGCGCTTCGAATGCGAAAACTGCGTGAAGGTACCAGCGCGGGCACGGCCCGCCCCCGAGGTCTCAGAGGCCAGGTCACGCAGCTCAGAAGGGACAGGGTCAAGACCAGAATCCTGGTCCTGTCAAGGGTGGCTCTGTTCTCTGCCAGTGTAGATGGGAGAGGCTGGGCTGCACCCCCAAAGCCCTGCCCTGTGGATCCTGGGACTTGCGCCCAGCTGGTCTCCGCCTGTGTCTGTGCATCCTTGTGGACACCTTTCTCAGGAGTTACCACTGAGGGAACTGTGGCTGGGGAGGTGTAGTCCCCCAGCAAGTCAGTGCTGCAGGAGGAACCGGTGCTGGCCAGCTCGGGCCAGCAGAGCAGAGGGCGGGAAGCAGGCTCGGGACTCCCACCCCAGGGCCCAGCCGAGGTGCCCAGGCAGGGCGCAGACCCCAGCATCTGCCCCCAGGTGTTCACAGACCCCAGCAACCTGCAGCGGCACATCCGCTCACAGCACGTGGGCGCACGGGCACATGCCTGCCCGGACTGCGGCAAGACCTTCGCCACATCCTCAGGCCTCAAGCAGCACAAGCACATCCACAGCACGGTCAAGCCTTTCATATGTGAGTTGCCCCCGCCTGCGCCTGCCCGTGCCCGCTGCGCGCCCGCTGCTCCATGTGCAGTCAGCCTCTGCACTCGTGGCCCCCGATGTCTCTGCGCTGTGGCCGTGGGTCCCTGCAGCCTACGGGTGCCCCAGAGGGACAGTGTGCCCTCGGAGCCCACCTTGCCCTATGTCAGCGTCCTCTAGGTTCCTTCCCTTTGCCTCTAGTGGGCAGTGGGTGGCAGTAAGGGCCCTTGAGTGATCCAGTGTCCGTGCACCCTGTTCACAGCCTCCTGGCTGAGCGCCCCGTGCACAGCATTCCCTGGAGAGCCCTGCATATGGCAGGTGCTGCTCAAGGTGGCGAGGGGCAGCACACACAAAGCGGCCCCTGTCCTCATGGGGCTCACACACTAGCGGGAAGGGACTGGCAAGCACATCAGCCCGGGGGCAGCGCTGCAGGCTTGGGCCTCACAGAGAGCTGGGTGGGTGCTGCCCTGTGTGTGTGATGAGAGGAGCCAGCAGCACGAGCCCCAGAGGAGACTGGGGGATTGACGGGGGGTCAGAGGTCAGCGGGAGCAGGTCCCCGTGAGCCCAGCTGAGGGACTGTGCCGAGTCAGCCCTCGGCAGGCACTGAGCCGTCCTGTCCCTATGGCCGAGAGTCCCCGTGCTCAACTCAGGTGGAAATCTGAGAGGACAAAGAGCAGCCTGCCCACCACTCCCAGCCCCTGGGGTCACTGGTCCGCCTTGTTGTCTTGCCCAGCCTGAGGCAGAAAGCAGGCAAGCCGCCCTGTGCCAGCTTCGTGGGGACTAGTGCTCAGGCACAAAGCAGCAGTGCCAGCGGGGTCCCAGATGGCGTCCCTGCAGTTGCAAGGGGCAGACCCAGGCTGTGGTGCTCCCGCAGCTGTGGCCTGAGGCCCCAGGATTCCTGCACAGGCTGCTTGGTGCTGTGCTCCTGGAGCCAGGAATCTGCACACTCGAGTGCCTCGGGTTCATCTGCCAGGGGCTCAGCCGGGAGGGGCCCATGTCCATCGCATGGGGATTCTGTGCCGCAGGGCTCACAGAGAAGCTTGGCGGGGAAGCCAAGGCCCCCTCTGCTCTGTCTCAGACAAACGCCACCCGCTGTCACACAGGGGTGCTGCACCGTGCCGCACTGAGCCCCCACATGTGTGCATGGCGCCATGTGCCAGGCTGACCCGTGTCACAGCGTGTCCTCCTGAGTCATCACACCTTCACGCGCATCCTCACGCGTGGCCCAGCACTGACCCAGGTCAGCGTTCTCCACGCAAGCTTGCAGATCCGGGCACTGCTCGCTCCAGCTGGCAGACAGGCACACAGAAGTTGCTGGGCATGTAAGGGCCGGGTGCTCTGGCCACACTGCAGGGCCCAGAGCCCAGGGCCTTGCCCCAAGCTTGAGACCCTAGCCAAGGGAACCTGCCCACCAGCCAGTCCACAGAGGCTGCTCTGCCACCACCAGCCACCTCCCTACTGCAGAGGAGGCGGCTGGCCACGGGAGGGCCACCCTCGTTCTGCCCAGGGAACCATCATGGCCCTTCAGAAGGTCTGAGGAGGCCGCGCTGGGTGAAGGGTAGGGCAGGGGCAGCCCGGAGACTGGCTGGGGAGGTGTGCATATTTGTGTATAGATGGTAACTTGGTGTACTAGTGCAAGCGGAGGCGTGACACACCACGGCCCTAGTGGGCACTGCCTCCTCACCTGTAGGCGAGGCTTTCAAGTCTTCTTGGACAATGTCAGTGACGTAAGCTCCAGGGACCGAGGTACCCAGGTGGCCGAGCTCCCCACTTCCACGGTGCTGCGTGAACTCATTGCGCGATAGACGGAGGACAGGGACAGCCCGCCTTGCTCACGGGAGGGCGTGCACATGCGCCTGGTGTGCGCGTCAGATGCGCATGCGCCATGTAGCCTGCTCCTGGCCAGGCCCTCACCCCGCCAGGCGCAGGAAGGTTCCCGGGTCATTTCATACCTGTTTGTCTTTGCTCTCTGCTGATGCTTCAGGCGAGGTCTGCCATAAATCCTACACGCAGTTCTCCAACCTGTGCCGCCACAAGCGCATGCACGCCGACTGCCGCACGCAGATCAAGTGCAAGGACTGCGGACAGATGTTCAGCACTACCTCCTCCCTCAACAAGCACCGGCGCTTCTGCGAGGGCAAGAACCACTACCCGCCGGGCGGCCTCTTCGCCCCGGGCCTGCCCTTGACGCCCAGCCCCATGATGGACAAGGCCAAGCCGTCCCCCAGCCTCAACCACGCGGGCCTGGGCTTCGGCGAGTACTTCCCCTCCCGGCCGCAGCCCGGCACCCTGCCTTTCTCCACCGCCCCGCGGGCCTTCCCCGCGCTCGCCCCCGGCTTCCCGGGCATCTTTCCCCCTTCCCTGTACCCCCGGCCGCCTCTTCTACCTCCCACACCACTGCTCAAGAGCCCCCTGAACCACACCCAGGACGCCAAGCTGCCCAGCCCCCTGGGCAACCCAGCCCTACCCCTTGTGTCTGCGGTCAGCAACAGCAGCCAGGGCGCTGCGGCAGCCACCGGTGCTGAGGACAAGTTCGAGAGCCGCCTGGAGGACACATACGCGGACAAGGTCAAGGCCCGGAGCCCCGACATGTCCGACGGCAGCGACTTCGAAGACATCAACACCACCACGGGCACGGACTTGGACACCAGCACAGGGACAGGCTCCGAGCTGGACAGCGACGTGGACAGCGACCGCGACAAGACCAAGGACAAGGGCAAGCCGGCCGAGGGCAAGCCTGACTTCGGGGGCGGCTCTGCGCACGCTGGGGCCGCCACCGGCGTGGCTGAGCTGCCAGTCTTCTACTCCCAGCACTCCTTCTTCCCGCCGCCCGAGGAGCAGCTGCTGACGGCAGCGGGCGCCCCTGGAGACTCCATCAAAGCCATCGCGTCCATCGCGGAGAAGTACTTTGGGCCCGGCTTCATGGGCATGCAGGAGAAGAAGCTGGGCTCCCTGCCCTACCACTCGGTCTTCCCCTTCCAGCTGCTGCCCAGCTTCCCTCACTCCCTCTACCCGCTCACAGACCGCACCCTTGCCCACAACCTGCTGGTCAAGGCCGAGCCCAAGTCGCCGCGGGACGCGCTCAAGGCGGGCGGCCCCAGCGCCGAGTGCCCGTTCGACCTCACCACCAAGCCCAAAGAGGCGAAGCCCATCCTGCCTGCGCCCAAGGCGCCCGCGGTGCCTGTGTCTGGTGAGGAGCAGCCGCTGGACCTGAGCATCGGCAGTCGTGCCCGCGCCAGTCAGAATGGGGGCAGCCGGGAGCCCCGCAAGAACCACGTGTATGGCGAGCGGAAGCTGGGGCCCAGCGAGGGGCTGCCCACAGTGTGCCCGGCACAGCTGCCTCAGCAGCCGGCCCTGCACTACGCCAAGCCCTCGCCCTTCTTCATGGACCCCATCTACAGGTACCCACATGCCCCACCCTTGCCCGCTGTCACCCCCAGCATCGCCCTCTGAGCTCTGGCTTCCCTGGCTTCAGGGAGATGCCGCCCCCCGGGCCCACACCTCGGGAGGGGCAGCAGCCTGGTTTGGGAGCTGGGGCAGGGACTCCAGGCACTTGTGGGCCCCTCACTCTGTGAAGCTCAGTGACTCGTGCCTGGCCCGCAGTGTCTTCGGCTCTCTCCTTAGATCCCCTGCCAGGGCCGACTCCAGGGACAGGAGGTCCTTGGCACCAAACCTCCTTCCCCTGAAGTCGGGGAGGTCCCACTCCACTCCTGAGTGCCTTCTCCACCTCATGGCATCCCACTTCTCCTCTGTGGCCTGGGGTGTCAGCGAGGGGCCACTGTGGGGGAGGAAGAGGAAGGTAGGGGAACCTAGAGGGTCTGATCAGGCCCTGCCCATGTCCAGGCAGACAGATGGGAAAGCAAGGCCAGTCCTGAGGAGGATGCAGAGAGGACACTGAGCAGAGGGCACCATCACACGCGTCTGTGTGTCGGCACTGGAGTGCAGCCACAGGCACAGCCCAGGTGGCCCGGGTGTCTGCTGTCCCTTCGGGACTGACACAGGGTGGGAACAGGAGCCGGCCCCAGCTCTGAGAGGCTGCTCTGGTGGGATGCTGTGGGTAAGGCTGAGCACCAGTTGTGCCACACCGAGATGACCTCCACCTGCTGCCACAGCCACAAGTGGGCTCCAGCGCCCACTGGCCCAGCAGCCGGCCACAGCCAGCCTCTCGAAATGTATGGCCACTGCTGGGGTGGGGTGGGGAGCTCACAGCCAGGGAGCCCTCGGCCCTACAGCAAGGGGCCCCGGGGCTCAAGATGCCCCTGGGATGCCCACTCTCCCAAGGGTGTCCTGGGGGTCCAAGGGTACAGTGTTGGCATCTGCTGTGGTGACCGCACTGCTGCAGAGCCAAGGATGCAGGAAACAGGTGCCAGAGGCTGACCGGGCCCAGGTAGGAGGCCTCGCACCGCCGGGGGTAGATAAAGTATCAGAAAGTGTGATGTGACCAGCGTCCCTGGAGACGCAGCCATGGGACAGTGGCAGGGAGGGAAAGGGGCTGATGCCTGCTGACATCACAGACACGGCACTGAGCGGAGCCCGGCGGGTGGACCCTCTGCTCAGAGCCAGGGCTGCGGGCATTGGGCCTTTAAGCTGCCTGCTGTGCTCTGCCCCGTGCCCCAGACGCTCTCCCGGCCACTTCGGGTTGGAGCCTTCCAGGAAGCTGCTGTGTGTGCCTGCATGCACACACATGTGCACACACTCATGCTCGAGCACACTCACACACTCATACACACAGCACTGTCATTCATGCTCAGACCAGACTGCATAACACTCCCGCCCGCCCATGAACTCAGTCCTGCTTATTCCCGATAGCTCACACTCACACACTCACACACGCGTGCAGCTGTGATCACACACACAAAAACCTGTGACCCTGCCACATACACAGCCGTGCTCACACCTTCTCTGTGTGTACTCACACATGCATACACCAGGCACGCACTCACAAGCCCCGCACCCAGGCCCCACGCCGCATGCCTGTCCTGCGCTGGCAAGGCCTCGGCCTCCCCTCTCGCTGTGGCCACTGTCTGCCTGCTCTGGCCAGGGTGGGCAGCCCCAGCTGCAGGTGGCAGAGCTGGCAGAGGGAGGGTCCAGGATGGGCCTGTCCCAGGCCCATGCCCAGGGACCAGTCTGGTGAGCACAGGCTTAACCGTGGCAGGACCATAGCCCCTGGGGAATCAGCAGGGGAAGACAGGGTTGAAGCTGACACTGTGCCTCCAGCAACCCTGCTGAGCTCAGGGAACCCAGGACCCACGGGCAGCCCCAGCACACATGGCTGGCCACCAGGCCCCCACTCTGAGCATTCCTGGCCCTGATGTGCTGCGGAGCTGGCAACCGAGCATTCAGAGGAGAGCACGGGCCGGGGGCAGCAGGCAGGAAGAAGGGCCTTGGAGGGGTGAGACAGGGAAAGAGGGCCTGTGGCCCCAAGCAGGTGATAGAAGAGTCAGGTGAGAGATACAGGCAGCGTGGCAGTGCCCCATGTGGCTGGCTTGTGGCCACGTGGGTGCAGCCACGCACTGTGGGGCAGCAGAAGCACTGTGGGGTATGTAACCCTCTGTGTTGCTGTCCAGCAGGGTAGAAAAGCGGAAGGTGACGGACCCCGTGGGCGTCCTGAAGGAGAAGTACCTGCGGCCCTCCCCACTGCTCTTCCACCCCCAGGTAAAGCCCACGCAGGCAGCAGGACCCAGGGAAATGTGGGGCCGAGAACTCTGCCCACTTGGGTGACCCATGGCAGTGGGTCCCCCAGAGATGGGGTCTTCTCCCTGCAAAGCCCACAGCCACTGTTTTTGCTGGGAGGAGAAAGAGGGTTGTGTAGGGGCAGCAGGAGCACAAACTTGGTGGCCTCCTGACAGCTGGGACAGGGCCCAGAGTTTGGGGCAAGAAGGAGCAGACTCCCTGAAGCATCCCGGAGCAGGGCGCCAAGACGGCTGTGTTGGGACCTGGACGCTGAGCGTGCCGGCTATGTGGAGGGCAGTGGGAATAGGAGGGTGCACCCTTCCCAGGGGCAGAGAAGCAAGGCCACCTGGGGGCTCCTCGGGAGCGGGGTGCCCAGGTCTGGACACCAGGCACGGAGCCACCGCCTGGGCAGGCCCCGCCCTCCAGGGCGGCACCTCGGTGCCCTGCACCCCAGGTTGCCTGACCTGACTGTGGGGCAGGCACCGCTCTGAGCCCCAAGTCACTGTCCCTGCCCCCCAGAGGGCATCATAGTCCTGTGCCCACCACAGCATTGTTCTCGGGCTCCTCGGCGTTTCCCGCCGTGGACAAACCTGCAGCTTGTGAAACCTGGGCCTCGGCTGAGTTCACAGCTAAACTTAGCACCTCCCATTGTTTCTGGGAGCCATGCGGTTTGGTTAATAACTTCCCCCGATTTTCCTCAGGACGGGCTGCAAGAGCCGACAAGCCAGCCAGGCGCATCCTGCGTTTGTGTTTGTGTGGGGAGCTCAGCCGGGAATATCTGATCGGGCTGAGCAGCCGGGCAGGCAGGACCCGCCCAGGCCTGAGGAAGAGAGGCCCGCAGGGGGCCAGCTGCCCATTGTCTGTCCTGCCTGGTCCACCACCCTCTGCCTGCCCTGTGGCCCCGGGCCAGAAGGAAGGGGCAGGGGAGGCATGACTCAGTGTGGGCCAAGGCTGGCCATCCCTGCTGAGCACGGAGGTCGTGGTGGTGCTGCTGCTGCCTGGCACTGCGCAGGTGGCCAGCACACGCCCTTGCAGGCTGGTGTCCTGATGAGGGCCGGCTGAGGCTAGGAGCCCTCTGGGCAGCTCACAGGTGTGGGCCCGGAACAGATGCATGCAGGGACTCTAGGGTCCCCGAATTTCAAAGCCAAGGGTCCTGGACACGATGCCCCCACCTCCCCATGGGCCCTGGCCAGCTTCCCCTCCCAAAGTACCAGCAGCTGAGGTTTGGGGCAGCGCTGAGGCCGAGTGGCTCCCCCATCCTTCTCCCCCTGGTCACCAAGGTTGAGCCCTCACTGGGCCACCCAGTCAGGGCTTGGATCAGAGCTGCCCACCAGATTAAAAAGACCAGCTCCTTCTCTCCCTCCTCGACCACGCCCACACACCCCCAGGGAGCAGAGGCGGTTCCCTCTGCCATATCAGCCGTCTGGCATGGTGTGATGTCCTTTGGAGCGTGCTTTGGGGGATCTAGTCTTAAAGGGCTGCCATTTACCTGCAGTTATGGAGTGCTGCCACTAGGTGGTGCTGGTTCCCTTGGGGCCCCCTCAGTGTTTTAAACTAAGACTTGGAAAAGCAGTGCTATGTGTAACCCAAACTAGGCAAGCAGGGCTGGGCGGTCAACCAACCGAATTGCTGACCTGGGTCGGCTTATATGGCCCCATCCTTTCCTTCCCAAACTTGGCTGGTTGTGAAAGGCCAGCCCCAGCTCCCTCTGCCTAGCCCCGGATGACACTCGGGGTCCCAGGGCAGGCTAGGTGGCCAGCCCCGGAGATCCCTGGGTCCACTGCGCACCTGCAGCTGTGCTTAGCCTTAGAGCCCTCAGGTGCCCAGGAGGGGCCCACACCCTGCAGCTGGGCAGCAGCTGCTCTCCAAGCATCCCTGACCTCTCCCCTCTCTTGTGCCTGCAGATGTCAGCCATCGAGACCATGACGGAGAAGCTAGAAAGCTTCGCAGCCATGAAAGCTGACTCAGGCGGCTCCCTGCAGCCCCTGCCCCACCACCCCTTCAGCTTCCGGTCCCCACCCTCCACGCTCTCAGACCCCATCCTCAGGAAGGGCAAGGAGCGGTACACGTGCAGGTGAGGCCTGTCAGCTGGCGGGCAAGTGCCTGAAGTGCACTTCAAGTCTTGCTCTGTCGCCTTAGAGCTGGGCTCCCGGGGCCCCTGCAGCATAGCTGCTGCCTCCTAGCTGAAGCCAGGAATCCTGAGGGGCCAACGTGTGTCCACAGCTCTTGGGGACAGCTGGCCGGGCTGTTAGGAGTACACGCTTTCTGCTGTCTCAGCACTGGTGCGGGTGGTCCAGGCTGGTCTGAGCCTGCACTGTCCACATGGTGTGGGCCATGGGCGGCGATGCCCCTGGTCGGCATTGGTCCACCGATGCCATGCTTCAGCTAGCTTCTCTGTAAGACCAAAGCTGGGCTCCAGGCCAAAGAGGCTGGGATTTAGGTGACACCTGCACCCAGGTGTGAGGCTGAGGGGTCCAGGTGCCAGATGGAAAGGTCAGGAAAAGGGCTATAGGTCACCCTGACACCTCCCTCCTGCATCTCCCTCCACCCAGGTACTGTGGCAAGATCTTCCCCAGGTCAGCAAACCTCACCAGACACCTGAGGACGCACACCGGGGAGCAGCCGTACAGGTAGGAGCGTGCGAGGGCTGGGGATGCGGGGCTCCAGGGAGGTCATGACCGCGCCTTCAGCTCCTGCTTTGAGCAGACATGGCTGTGCCAGGCTGCCCTTGCCTGACTGGGAGCTGGGGGCTTTCTGGGCTGCTCCAGCCCTTGGCCTCCCACTCCCCAGGGGCTGGGACGAGGTAGGAGCTGTCTAGGAAGCTGCTGGCAGGGCAGGACATAAGGAGCCCGGTCCAGCCCTTCTCTGCTCCTCTCCTGATGGCCACAGCTGTGGGCCCCCATCCTGGGTCGGGGCACCTGAGGGTGCCTGAAAGAATCCAGGGCAGCCCGGCTATGAAGCCCCACATCTGCCGCACCTCACTGCTATCTCTGGGGTGGGGAAGTGGCTGCACTCCGGAGGTGGTCATCCAATTTGGGGTTCAGAGCAGCTCCCCAGCGAGTCGAGCCATTGCCATTCCAAGGACAGGAACCAAGGCTAGTGATACCACGGCTCGTAACCTGTGGCTGTCTCAGCCTGCTGTCCTGTCTCACTTTGTCCCTGGGGCTTGGCGAGGCAGGAGCCCTGCCCAGCACTCCCAGAGGGGACCCTGTCCACATGGCCCAAGCAATTGTCATCCTGAGACACACGGGAAACCCCTGGTTCTCTGCCAGGCCTGGTTTAGTAACGCCCTGGGTGTGTCTGCACAGCAGGGCTAGGGAAGAAAGGGCTTGGCTTGGTTTGAAGCTGATAGCATTTGAGGCCAGTACTGTGCCCACCCTGAGCTTTGGGTGACCAGGAAGTGACCCCCGGGTGATACAGGCCCTGGGGACTTGGCCATGCACCGTCCTGGGAATGGAGGGAGGCAGGCCCATGGCCCTGGCTGGAACCCGCTGCGAACACGGCTTCACCTGCCTCACGCCTGCCTCCCTCCTGCACACGACCCCTCAGCTCCCGAAGCAGTGCCGACCACACAGGCTGGCAACAGAAAGATTGATGTGGCCCAGTGTCTCCCAGAAAGCAAGTGGTGCACATTCCCTGTAATGAGAGCTGGCTTTTGGACAGTTCTGCATGCTAAGAGCCCCTAGAGGGTTGGGGCTGAATTTATAGAACAATTTAATTATCATTGATTTCTTTTGCTCTCCTCAATCTGAGAGCTTCGACTTGGGTAGCCACAATTGCAAGTTTGTGTTGCAAACCTTTACTTTATCTGGTTCGAGGCAGGCGGTGTGGAGGGGTTTGATGCAGTGTGGCTCCGGGGATTGCTCTGACCCCTTGGGAGGATTTTAGCTTAGAGGAGGGAAATGCGCAGCCTGTCCCAAAAGCCCTCAGAGCAGGGTCGTCCCACAGAGGAGCATGACTCCCTCCACCCCTGCCCCAATGGCAGCACGCACACCCTCCGAGAGTGCACGCGTGCACCAGGTGCCCAGGAATATGTGTGTGTGTGCATGTGCCCAGCCTGTCCACTTGTGCTCGGGAGCACCCAAGCCCTTTATCCACAGGCTTTCTTGGGTTTCCCAGGTAAGTGAACCGGAAGTCTCTCTCCAAAGTCCTTGCTCAGCTTACCCACGCACTTGGAGCCTGTCTCTGCCCTCCCTGGAGGAATGGCCACCCCACCCCACCCCACTGTGCAGCCAGGAGCCGAGCTCTGCTCTCAGCTTCTCCAGGCTTGAGATCTCGGGGAAGGTGGAGGACAGGTGTGGCAAGCGACCCCTGGGTGTGCAAATGCAGCACACAGAATTTGCAGGACTTGGCTGGAGGGGTGGAGACCGAGCTAGAATGGGGAGCTGCCTACAGCCCCCAGAAGGTGTGGCGCCTGCGCCTCCCTCCTGCCCACCCCGGAGGGAGCCCTGCACACTGGCCTGGGCGCCCCAGCCGCTCCCCTCTGACGACCACACCCCAGTGAGGGCTGTGCCACTCCCTCTCCAACCTGCTGCCTCTGTTCGGAGGAAAGCTGCCTGTCTGAGAGGGGCCGCAGGTGCCCCTTAGCTACCTTCTTTCTTGTTTAATTTTATTTTAGGGCCAGCCAAAGTCCCTTCTTTCCCTTCCCTTCCTTTTACAGGGACCCAAAGCAGCCCCACCCCATGATGGCCGGCAGTACCCGCTGGTCCCAGGGAAGACTCTGCTGCCCAGGGTGACCCCACCCCGCCCCACCCCAGGGGTCCTCCTCGAGCCCCCTGGGGGCCCCTGCCAGGCGCTGAGGCTGCCCACCTGTGCCCTTTCCTGTGGCGCTCACTGCTGTCCCTCTGACAGGGCAGCTACAGTGCAGCCCCCAGCTGCCAGCCACCTCTGGTCCCTCCTAGCTCAGGGCTCGCTGCCCCCTAAATGTCGCCTGGACGTTGCTGACTGGGCCATTCATTTTAATTAAAACTAGGAGAGGCCACGGTCAAGACTGCAGCCAGAGCTAGCGCACAGCCCTCCCGCCCCAGCGTTACGCCAGGCCCTGCACCCTCATACACCACGGTGCTGGGAGCCCAGTGCTCCTGGGACCCTGCAGGCCCCTGGGACATTCACTGCCCAGGCCTGGAGGCACAGGGGCTGGGGTTGAGAGGAGCCAGAGCAAGCCACGGGGCCCAGCCTCGGGCCAGGCCGGGGAGCCCCAGCACCAGCACTGATGGGGCAGCCCCAGGGGCTGGGGTAGGGAATGCCTGCCATCCTCTGAGGTCTGTCGTGAGACTCCCTAGGCTGTCACTGGGTGGCTCAGAGGTCAGCTGTGATGGCCAGCCAGCCCATGGCCCTGTTCTGGAACTCTGGTGTCATGTGGCCCGATGGAGGCCACTTTCACACAGCCCTCCCTCCCTGTGTCGGCATGCAAGTCCTCATGCACATGAGCACTGGTGATTGGTGTTCAGCCCTGGACCAGGCCACCAGCATCGAGTCAGAGAGGGAGGCATGCGACCGCCGGGGCCTCCTGCCAGAGTGCAGGGCAGGGTGTTCGGGGCTGTGAGCCCCATCCTGGCCCCACAGAGACTGTGCAGGTCCCAGTCCCGGGAGCTGGACGGGCCGAGCATCGCTGTGAATGCAGCAGAGGCTGCTTCTTTGAGATCACAGACAGGACTCCCATGGGCTTTCCACCGTCGGGTTCAGAGAAGCCCTGTGGAGCCCAGAAGTCAGGGCCCACGAGCGCGCTCTGGCACGGACTGCACGGCACCCACGTGTGCACCAACTACAGCGTTGGTTGGGGCAGGCAGCAGGCAGGACGGTGCTGGCGCTGGGAGGCCCGTGGGCCACCTTCCAGTTTCCCAAGTGTATGGTGCAGGCTGGAGAGGCGCTGCCACGGGCCAGGTGCATTCAAGGGGCCTGAAGGTCTGCATGGCAGGGCGCCATCCACAGCTGGGTGGGCAGCAGGGCCGGGAGCCCCACCCCATCTGGGGCAGGTAGGAGTCTTAGTAGATTGCCACCCAGAGGCCCAAGTCAGAAGGGGCTGGACCATGGACCTGGCCACAGGGCATAGCTGGGCCTGGCCCTTCCTCCGGGGCTGCGGAGGAAGTCTGAGCCAGCCTCAGACTCCGGACTCCACCTGGGAATCCGTAGCAGCTCTGGGCATCTTTTCACGGTACAAGGTCGCCCTCTCGTGGCTGCCAGTAGCATGTGTGCCTGAAGCCTCCGGGAGGAGGGAGGAGGTGCTGCTGGGGCCCCCACCACACACCTGGGGGTCCAGCCGCCTCCAGGAAAGGCGTGGCCCTGCGGACGCCTTCCCACGCCCCGGCGCCCGTCTTCCAGGTGCAAGTACTGCGACCGCTCCTTCAGCATCTCCTCCAACCTGCAGCGGCACGTGCGCAACATCCATAACAAGGAGAAGCCCTTCAAGTGCCACCTGTGTAACCGCTGCTTCGGCCAGCAGACCAACCTGGACCGGCACCTCAAGAAGCACGAGCACGAGGGCGCGCCAGGTGGGCGGGGCTGGCCACGCCCGCAGCTGTTCTGGAGGGCAGCCCGGAGGGCACGGCCTGACGCCGCCGTCTGTCTTTCTGTTCCCAGTGGGCCAGCACGCTGGGGTCCTCACCAACCACCTGGGCACCGGCGCCTCCTCCCCCACCTCAGAGTCAGACAACCACGCACTTTTAGATGAGAAGGAAGACTCCTATTTCTCCGAGATCCGAAACTTTATTGCCAACAGTGAGGTGAACCAGGCGTCCACAAGAACAGACAAACGGTAAGAGACAGCAGGCACCTGCAGGTGGGCAGCTCTCCGCCCCCTGTGCTCAGGGGCTCTGCCTGCAGGGCTGATGAGTGTGAGACTCCACACGGCCAGGGAGCTGCCAGACAGGTGCACCCGTGGAAGGCTGCACGTGGCTGCAAGAGAGCCAGAGTCCCCCGGGCTGATGTGCAAGGCGTGTGCTCACCCCAGCCTGGCCAGGTGCTCAATAGCAGTGCATGTTGGCCCCATGTGGGGTGCTCCTGCTGGTCACCGACGGACATGTGGACACCCAACGTAGGCAGAGCCACCTTGATTTATAAAGCCGACAAACGCATCAGGAGTCAGAAGTTCTGCGAGCCACAGGCACATCTGCCGCTGCTAGCCCCACCTCCTGCATGGCCAGCCTGGGGCCACACAGGGCCTTTGCTCACGGAAGGCAGGAGGCCCTGTTGGTTCCTGCACGCCTGCATCTCGAGGCTGACTGTGCAGTGTGACAGAGCTCTCCTGCCCGCCTGGCCGCCCAATGTCCCTAGTGAGTATTGTGCAGAGCATGGCCTGCTGGAGCAAGATCTGAACCGAAGGGAGGGCCTTGCTAAGTGGGTTTTACCTTCTCGCCCTCCTAAAGTCCAAAACTCTGAGTGGAATCTGAGACCGCCTGTGCACACTCCAGTACACATATGTGCACTGTGCATGTGTGCACAAAGGCAGGCACACCTGCACACATGCACCTGCACAGCACGCCATGTACATGGACACCCATACGTGTATACACATGACACACTGCGGAGGACTGCAGGGCCCAGCTTCAGGACTTCAAGGTGCTCTGCCCCCAGGGCTCAGCATCTGGAAGGCACTGGGGACCCGGAAGGGGGTGTTCATGGGCCAAAACTGATGCCAGAGCAGCCGTGAGAAGCAGAGGTGCTGCAGGCCCTAATAGGCCCCAGGAAGAGACCCCTTGGCTCCAGACAGCCTGTCCTGCTAAGGAGAGATCCCCAGCCAAGGGGCCTTGGTTCCATCCAGGCCAGCCAGAGCCTGTAGCCAGCAGCGGCCTTACCACACTGGCCATGACACCAGGTCTAGCACCCCGACCTCTAGCAGGCAGGAGCCCCAAACCTGACCCCAGTGCCCGGCCCAGCTGCTCCTCCAGGGCAAGGCTTGTCTTCCTTGTCACTGGCGTCCCAGGGTAGCAATGGCAGGCGGCTCACATGGTGTCCCAGGGAAGGCAGCCTCAGTGATGAGGCCCTCTCGCTTCCACAGAGCCCAGAGCGCAGCCGCCCAGGGCCCTGCACCATGTCCTTGGCACCACGAAGCTTAGAGAGCTCCGGCAGACTCTTGAAGGAAGGGGGCAGCTGGGCCTCAGCATGTGGATTGGGACGGCCCTCCCAGCGTCCTGACCCCTCGTGTCATGGGACATTTCAGCAGGCTGTCCCCCCCGCCTGGGGACAACAGAACAAGGGAGGCTCAGCCTCCAGACAGCCTGTCCTGCTGAGGAGAGATCCCCAGGACCTGAGCGGGCCTCTCATTACTGTCCCCGCATTACTGTCACCTTTCCCCACCTTTCCCCGTGGGGGCGCTGGCAGCCTCGGGTGGGGCCAGGACCCAAGTCTTCTGGTTCTTGTTCAGAACCTGTCCCTTCCCTGGGCAGCCAGTGAACACAGGCCTGCCGGCCTCCTGGCCCACAGTCTTCCCACAAACTGCCAGGCGGTGGTACCCCCGAACTCCTGCTGAGTCCGCCCCCCACTGTGCGGGGCCTGGATCCTTCCTGAGGTGGCCACTGTAGGGAGGGGTGCTCCTGGTGCAGGGGGGCCACTGGTCCAGTAGGGCTGGGGTCCCTTTGAAGGAGGTGCTGGCCACACATGAGAGGTCAGAATGACGCATCTGCTGGCCAGGGGTGCCAGGGGCTGCCACGAACACCAGAAGCTGGGTGAGGCCTGGATAGGCCCCTGGGAGTCCGGCGGGAAGGGGCACCAGTGCCATGACCTCGGCCTCTGCCTCCTGAGCTCTGTGTTGTGAGCGGCTCTGGTGGGGGGCTGTGTCGCAGGCTGAGGTGCCATCTCACCCCCAGCCAGAGCCTGCACTGTTGCTGCGGATGCCACGCCCCACAAGCAAAGAAAGGAGTGCTCCCACTGTCTAGCTCCCTAGTGACAGGGACAGAGCCATGAGGCTGCTCGGCCTGCACCCAGCTACCCACCCACCACGTCCTTGAGGAACCGGAGGGCCACATGCTCTGCTCCCACAGGCCTAGGTCCCAGAGTCACCCCACAAGGATACAGAGCAAGAGGGAGACCCAGGCTGCTATGCAGGATGGGCGACAAGGGCCGCCTCCTGGGCCCCCAGAACCTTCAGAGGCCTGGCCCATCCCAGAGGGCAGGACAGGCATGGCTCCTGCAAACCTCGGGGTCCAGCTGAGGCCCTGTCTACACGGCCCCCCATGCTCTGCGCGCCACGCTGAGCCTGCACAGATGCTGTTCTTGGTGGCAAGAGGCACCCTGTGTCTCCCCAAGGTCACAGGTGCCACCTCATAGGTGTCGGGGCACGAGCGGCGCAGGGGCAGAGCCACCCACAGTCGCCAGCGCGCTGTGCCCAGGGGCTGCGAGTTCCAGATCACTGGCCCTGGCCCTGGCTCTGGCTGTGGGCAGACAGGAGCTGAGCTTGCGTGGTGCTTCTGCTCTCAGCCTCTTACCTGCCCTTTTGTGTGTGTGTGTGTGTGTGTGTGTGTGTGTGTGTGTGTGTGTGTGCTACTGGGAGTTAAACCCAGGACCTTGGCCCTCAGCTACACCCCAGCCCTTTTCTTGATTGTTTGTTTTGAGATGGGGTCTTGCTATGTGACCCAGAGTGGGGCGTGCGGCACCAGGCCTGGCTTCCAGCTTCTTGTAGGAATGAAGAGGCCAAGTAGGGTGGACAAGGCCACGACGCGCCCTCCACCATGTGCTGGGGCCTGGATCTGTGCTGCAGGAGGCCTGCTGTGCTCTGAAGCCAGCGCAGCCCAGCGGGTGTAGATGTCCTGGGCCTGGGCCTCACTCTCCAGAACCTGCTCCATAAGACCAGGCATGGTGGTGCACGCCTGCACTCCCAGTGCTCGGGAGGCTGAAAACAGGAGGATCACTATGAGTCCGAGCTGTGTAGTGAGACCCTGCAGACCACACACTAAATACATTTTTAAAAAACCATAGTGACAAAACCTGCTCCCTACTGCTCCTCAGGACCCCCGGGCTCCTGGTAGGTGAGGGTAGGGGACAGGCACAAATGGGCAGTGCCAGGCCCTAGGCAAGGTGCAGTCTGGAAGCCTTTCCACCCCAGCCTCCCTGAGGGTGCCCCTTGAGCACTGCCCAAGCCTACCACTGAATAGCGTGCTGTCCGCTGTAGGGTCCTGCGCCGTCCTCATTCCCACCTGCTGCTGGGGGGACTAAGGGGGAGCTGGGGGGGAGCTCTGCCAACACTGGGTGGCCAGGAGCGCCAGCTCCCGAGAAGGGCAGGGACTGGGCAGCACTGCACCGCTGGCCTGGGGGTCCAAATGCAGCCAATCTCACTCCCCCCGCTCTAGGCCAGAGGTCCAGGAGCTAGACGGTGACCCCCAGTGTCCAGGCTTGGCCAGTGAGAAGCCGGAGGACGTGGAGGAGGAGGAAGAGGAGGACCTAGAGGAGGAGGACGAGGACAGCCTGGCTGGGAAGTCACAGGACGACATGGTGTCCCCCACACCTGAGCCCCGGGGTGTCTATGAGGATGAGGAAGAGGAAGAGCCACCCGCTGCACTGGCCGTGGGCTTTGACCACACCCGAAGGTGGGGTCCTGGGCCACGCACAGGGGACCGGCTGGGGAGGGCACCTGCGCCTGGTAGGGCCACCCTGCCCTTCAGCTCCTGCTGAACAAGGGCAGCCGCTGCTGGTCCTGAGGCCTGGTCCACCCCGCGCTGCCATGGCCTTTGAGAGCTGGAGGGGATGAACGCAGGAAGGGGCTGCTCCCTGCCACCCGGGCTCCAGCCGTGTGCAGCTCGGTGCAGGCCAGAGCCGCTGCCCTAAGCCCCAGCTGCTCCTGCCCCCATGCAGCTTTGACACTGCCTTACAGAGCCCCCCAGTGCTGGGCACTCAGGTCTTGGGAGGGGAGCCCCAGCCCTCTGAAGCGGCTGGGGCCTCAGAGAATCGGACTCCTTCCCGGCACCCCCACCTGAGACCAGGACCCTGCCTGCTGCCCGTGCCAGCTGTGCACCCCCTCAGCCCTCTGTGTTGCTCTCCGCATCCGTGTGTCTGTCCCCCAGGCGTCTGTGTGTCCATGTGTCTGTCCCCTGTGCATGTGGCTTGTGGAGACCCGTGGTGCGCAAGGGGGCGCAGAGCTGTAACCGCAGGCCCCTCTCCTGGTCCTTGGTGCAGGTGTGTTGAGGAGCGAGAAGGCGGTCTCTTAGCCTTGGAGCCCACGCCGACCTTTGGGAAGGGGCTGGACCTCCGCAGAGCAGCTGAGGAAGCCTTTGAAGTTAAAGATGTGCTTAATTCCACCTTAGATTCTGAGGCTTTAAAACAGACTCTGTACAGGCAGGCTAAGAACCAGGTAGGTACCGCAGAGCCCCGCCTTGCCTGCTGGCTCAGTGGCAGAGGCCTCCGAGACTCCTGGCCCGGGGACACTTGGGACACCGCGTCCGTGCCCTCCGCAGCAGTTAGCCAGGTGCCCCGGGACCACTGCCCTCTTGCTAGCTGGGGCCAGGTGAGGTTAAGAGCAGACAGGTATAAACCGGACCCAGACACTGAGTGTGGGTCACTTTCCTCTTGTCCCTCCCCGTGGGAACTGTCCGCATGCAGGTGCAGCCTACCAGCTGCCTGGGACCAGCCTCTGCCTATGCCAGGAAGCTTCCCTGCCCAGTGGTCACCGCCTCCAAGCAGAAGCAGGTGCAGGATTCCCTTGGTCCCTGCAGTGTGGAGGCACCGGGGCCACCTGCCCACGCTTGCAGCCCTGCCAGCCCCGTGTCTCAGCAAGAGCCCTCTGCGTGTCTGTCTGCGTCTCTTACTAATTCTGTCCAGAGTGTCTGCCTGCAGCATCAGTTCTGGCTTCGTCCACACCCCACCCTTAACCTGCGTTCCTTGCTCAGAGGGTCCCAGGGTTCCCTCCCCTTCCACCCTGGCACTTGGGACGAAAGGATGTCCCCAGGCTGGCTAAGGCTGGGAAGCAACCCACAGGCCTGACACTTCCGACCCACGTCTTTCCAGAAATAGCTCTGTCCAGTCACGTGGTCATCGAGCAGCAGGTGGGTGGGACTCTCGTGGCATGAGCCTGGTGCTAACGGCCCCGCTTGCCAGGGCTGACCCCCACCATCAAGCTTTGCTGATTACCAGGCAAAGAAAGGAGGTGGGAAGGGACGGGCAGTCAGCAGGCACAGCCAAGGACCGAAGAGGAAACCAGTGTGCCCGGCAGCCCCAGCCAGGCCACGCGTCCCGGCATCAGTCTGGGCTGGAGGCACGGCCTCGCTCCCCGCTCTCACCCCCACACAGGCACCTTCTTCTAAGGCTCAGGAGTGTGGGCCTCTCTGCCCCCAGCACCCACTCTTGTCTAGGCTGGGGGGCAACGTGCAGCAGCTCAGCCCTGCCGTCCCAGCCCTGCTCACCTGCCCTCCGTGTCCCTCCCCTCCCAGGCATATGCAATGATGCTGTCCCTTTCTGAGGATGCGCCCCTCCACGCCCCCTCGCAGAGCTCGCTGGGTGCCTGGTTGAACATCACGGGAGCCACGTCAGAGCCCGGAGCCTTTAACCCCATGAACCACCTCTGAGGGGCCGAGGGCCCAGGACCAGAGTCCAGAGCCAGAGCATCTGCTGCGGGATGTGGGAGGCAGGGAGAAGCAGCCCACCGGCCTCGACGACACTCGCATGCAGCCCCCTCCGGCCCCCCTGCGGCCCAACTTTTCCAGTGAAAATTCCGAACCCAAAGTCCAGGAAGCAGTGGCTGGGCTGCCCTGTCTTTGAGAACCAGTTCCAAGGACAGCAATCTATCAAAGACCCCATCACAGGAGCCGCCCGGAGGACCAACACGGGGCAGGCATGGAGTCTCAGCCCCCAGCGGCCCGCCAGCCCTGCAAGGCACAGAGGCGGGGCAGAAGGCACAGGTGTGAGCCGAGGACAGCTCTCTCTTGCCAGCGATTTTCATAATGAAAGTGACGAGAATAACCCTTTTGGTAATCGTACAGAGTCTATTTAAGCATGTGGGTTTTAAAAATAGACAGTATTTTTTAAAAATCAAAAAAAAAAAAAAAGACGACTTGCGAATTGTTTTTTAAAAGTAATTTTTCCATTGCTTTGAAATTTCAGCTTATTTGCAAACCCAAGCCTGCAGGGTGACCACGCCAGGCTCCGTGTGTCCTTTATACTGTAGATAATGGAGATTTTCTATATCTGATCCTGTTTGTACAAGCCAAGGTGATTCCGGGTGCCCTGGGACCAGAATGGGGGCACCATCGGTCTCCCCAACAGTATGCAGATTCTGCGGAGGAGTCCACAGGCCCCACCCCAGGACCCCAATGTATGGAGGCTTGCAGGGCTCTGGTCCTCTGCGCAGAGGTGGGGCCAGGCGCCCCGTCTGCACCCCGGCCGCCCCAGGCTGGCCCTGGCCTCCGTTCTCCCGAGAGCTTTCTTTCTTCAGCTCCCCACCCGCAGCGAGGAGGTCCCCCAGGCCTCTGGCCAGGCCCCAAAGCTGCCCTGCCAAGGACACCAAGCGCTACTGTGCCTAAAACTCTGGGCCAACGCCCAGCCACTGTCTCCATTCCTTGTGCAGGCTCTTGGCAGGCCAAAATCGAGGACAGAAGAGTCCAGGGACCTGGCACGAAAGGCGGAGAGGACGCGGCCCTCGGGACCTCCCGTCCTCCCTCTGGACATGTCTCCTTCTCCCTGCGGATGGGCTTTAAATTATCCCCAGAGGGGCCAATTTCAAATAGTAACTTCCTTTCCCTGATGGAATTTACCTTAATCTGTATATAACTTGTAATTTTTTCTAATTCATTTCTTTTCTTATTTTATTTTTTCCTTAACAGTATTTTTGACATTAGACATTCTTATTGTGAAGAAATAATGTTAATATAAGTATCTAGTGAAGGACCAAAACCGTGTAATAAGCTGTGTTGTTCGATCGGTCGCCAGCGAGTGGGCGGCTCCAATGTGCCAAATAGCCCCGCGTGCCCCCGAGTCCTGCTGCCACGCTGCCCGCCTGTCAGACAATCATGTGTTTTTGTTAAATTTGAGTTTCAGTCGCATTTGCATTTAAGACAAGTGTTCTATTTATTTTATTGTTTGGAAAAGAAACATAATGAGTGTCCCAACAAGAAGAGAAGAGAACAGTTGCCCAAGTTACCCTTAAACAAAGAAGACAGAAATTCCTACTATTGTGACACAGGCCATGTTTGTGGATTTGTGTCACGCTGTGGATGTCTATCAGTGTTTGTCCCCGGGGGCTGCAGGGCCTGTCCCACACACGTCCCAGGCACACTGGGCCACAGATAGTGGTTCAGGCCAAGAGAGCCTGCCCTAAAGGCTGGAGGCTTGAGACGGGGTTTCCGTGGACCATGAAGACCCAAAGATCACAGGGAAAAGGCTCCTGCTAAACCAAGGACGAGGCAAGACGAAGAGCCCCCCAGGGCGCACGGACTGGGCAGGCCCCGCCACCGCCCCGCCAGGGCTTGCGCCAAACTCGAGCTCTCGCTTCTGCACAAGTGCACGTGGCACCCAGGCCTGCCAGACACCTGCTAGGAGTTTCCAGTTTCCTCTTGATCTAGATGGGATCCCTGTAAAAGTTTGGCATCAGATACCAACACCCCATTTCTGTAAACCCAAATTATATGATTTCTTCTGTGAAAGAATACGGTGTGTGCTTTTTTTGTGATGTGGCCTTCCAGAGTGGGAGGTGTGATGAGGCCCAGCTCAGCCCGGTGGCGTGGCAGAGAGGGTGCCTCTCGCTGCTCTCTGGAGCCCTCTGCCTAGCTCTGTCCTTCCAGGACGACCCCTAGCACTGTCTTCCCATCCTCCTACCCCTACCCAGGAGCCCTGGCTGGACCTCTAAGTCCTATATTTTTGTCCCCTGGAAGTGGTGATCAAAAGCCCAGTTTTTCTGGAACACAACCCCTCAGGCCCCAGCACTTAGTATTTTGGGGGACTCTGATCTTGAACCCCTGATCAAAAAGCACTTATCACCTGCACTGGGACAGCCCTGAAACGTGGCCTCCACCCTTCACCATGCCCCCAACCTGGCCAGCTCCTCCCCTTGCTATTCTCTGCCCAGATGTGTCCACCTCCCTCAGGCCCAGTGTGCTCTGGGAGACCAGCTGGGGGCTGGTGGGAGGAGCAGGTGGGGCGGGAGCCTTCCAAGACCCCAGCCTCTGAGCAGAAACTGCCACTGGTGGCCATGTCCATGGATAGCGTGGGCAGAGGGGAACCAGACAGCTAACCGAGATTAGTGGCCAGGGACCCCATGGGCCAGGTTCCTTGGACTGCCGCCCTGACCCTTCAGATGAGTGGCACTCAGCCAAAGATAGCAATTTAGCTGGAGGCCCCCTGGCGCCTGCCCTCCACGCCTGGCCCTGCACACCCTGCCGCCACTGTCATTCCCGTGCAATCGGGTGGGACAGGTGGTGCCCAGCAGCAGTACCTCCTCCTCTCAGGCACTAATGGGCCGAGCCAGGTGCCCCAGTCCAGCCCTGCAAACTCAGGGCCTCAGCTCCCTCTGCCTCTGCGGCCTCCCTGGAGTGACCACAAGGCTTCCTAAGCACATGGCACATGTTCTAGACACAAAGCCACGAAGCACTGGATTGTGGCCCCGTCCCTGTCCCCCTGCCCAAGTGGCTGAAATCTACTGAGCTGTATTCACTGTGCTGTTCTGAGGTGGGGCGAGTAGGACTCGCCATGCACTGTGGCCGAGCAAGGGGACAGGGTGCCGGGGACAGCTCGGCGCTCCCTCGCCAGGGGCCCTGAGATGCAGCCGCTCAGGGCCGTGGAGCCAGCCAGGTATCAGAAGCCATGAAACTGTGTCTGTAGCATCGAGTGATACTGTGACGGAGATGCTCTTGCGTTGCCCCAAGAAGAGCTCCCTTTTCCATCCCATTGCTTTGTTTGTGCATTTTATCCTTTTGTCTCTGATCTGCATGACCACTTTTGGAGAAAAAATACAAAAAGTAAAGGCAGCTTGTACGTGTCAGTTGTGGACAGAGGTGGCTCTATGACTCCATCCACACCTCTCGAAGCCTGCAGCTCTTTTCGAGGACTGGCTGTGGAGCTGGGCACCAGCACGTGTGTGATTGAAAGCCTGTGCGCACACATGAACACCCTCGGTAACAGGAAGCGTGCATGTGTGTGTGTGCGCGCGTGTGTGTGCATGTGTGTGTGCGTGCATGCGTGTACATGCCTGCGTGTGTGTGAGCATGTGTGTGTGCATGTGTGTGTGTGCATGCCTGTGTGTGTGCATGTGTGTGTGTACATGCCTGCGTGTGTGTGTGTGAGCGTGTATGTGCATGCCTGTGTGTGTGTGTGTGTGTGCGCGCGCACGTGCACTCATGTGTCTAAATACATCCACAGGGTTGAACCTGTCCATCCACCACCATTGCATTCAAATTTGATTTAGTTCTGTCTTTGATTTTTGTTTCTTTTTGTTTCTTTTAAAAGTGTATAGTGTTGAAAAAGAAATCAGATGTAAATGTCTGCTTTTCACGTATTGTTTTAAAAAAAAAAAAATCGAGAAGGAGGCTCGTGCTTCCCCCACCCCCTGTAAATTGCTTCTGTTGTGTTTATGAGTAAACTGCATGGCTTGTGTTTCGCGGTCATTATGGTGTCTGTTCATGAAATTTTTATGACAAGGACAATTCCGTAGATGCACTTGAATGTGTGATTAGGGTCACGGCAAGACTAGAGTCCCACGCGGAGCCTGAGCGAGGGCCCGCTCCTGCGCAGAAATCTCGCTGGGAGAGGAATGGAGAGAGACATGGAGACAGTAATCGAAGAGCAGCTTTGCAAAGCTCACGTTGGTGCTTGTGACAAAGACAGATGTACTTGTGTAGAGAAATTCCTTTACGAGAAAAGCTTAGGAGCTGCTGGCTGAGGCTCATGCTGTAGACTAGGACTGCATACCAAATGTAATCTTTCCGATGCTACAATGAGTTTATACATGAGATTGATATGCAATAAATCTGTGTGCTTTTCTAAGCGCTGGGGCCTTCGAGCTTCATTGAGGGAGGGGCTGCTGGGTGGGAGAGCAGCAGTAGACCCAGCCTGGCCGGACCCCAGGCCCCAGGCCCCGGACCCCAGCTCAGACCAAGGAGCCCAGTGCATGCGAAGCCCTTATGCCCAGCTTGGCCAGCAGGGCTGTCCACCTTCTAGAGGAAAGTGAGCTGCAGAGGTCACTGTTGCCCTGGTTGGCCTCCAAGTGGGTGTGGCCCAGGCCACAGCCTCTTGCTATGCCAACCAACCTGAAGAGCCCAAGGCCTCTGGCGCTATGGATTGCTCTTCCCGGGGAGGGGGCTGGCAGACCCATCTGCAGCCCACCCCTGAGGCTTCCCAAGGGCTGGCCTTCTCCACAGCCTCTGCAGAGACAGAATCCTGGTACCTGCTCTCTCTTGCCCCTGGAGAGGGCCTGAAGCCGTGCTGGCAGGTTTGGGGGTGGTTGGGCAAAGGCCCTGGGCTGCAAGGAGCACAGCAGCCTCTTTCAGGGGCCCCTCTAGCCTCTAGCGGGGCCCCCTCCTCTGGGGCAGGACTGCTTCCTCCAGGGCTTGATCCTCAACCTCAGTCTGCGCTGACCAAGAGGTCTGAGGCCAGGTCCAGAAGTCAGACTGCTCCCCACAAAGGTCCTCCTCCACTTCCTGCCACATAGAAGCTCACGCAGTCCTCGAGGCCCTGTACTTGCAGCCCTGGACACCCTTGCCTCCACCACAAGCCCCCAGGATCTCTGCTATCCCCTTAGCTCTCCTTGCTACCTCCTTAGGCCTCTGGGCTAAGCCTGCTCAGCAGGTGGGGGGTCACTAATGCCCAAGTGGTGGGCAGCAGCACTCAGCATCAAGTTTGCCCTGTCCCCAGGCAGTGACTCTAGGCTGCTCATATTAGTGACCTCTCAGCTTCCACACTGAGGGTGGCTGGTCAGCTCATTCCCAAGAACGGGGCGCCCCCTGCTGGGGTGAAGCCTGCCCACCCTCAAGTCCTGCTTTACCCTTTTCTGGGCACCCACCCTTGGCCACCAGGAGGACCCTCAGAACTTATGCCAGTCCCCCATCCTCCCTGCGGTTCCTCCCCTCCCGGCAGGCTGCCCAGGTGGGGCATGGTGTTACCCTGAGACCTAGCCGAGTGACAAAGTGAGCTCCTGTGAGGCCTCCCGGGAATTGCTGCAGGCTTGGTGGGCCAGAGGTGTGAGCAGATTGCTGGGTGCCATCCCTCAGCGCAGCTCTGGAAACACCAAGGCCACCGAGGGGCCAGGCCAGGCTCTGATGAAAGCCCTGAGGCTTGAGGCCCTGGGTTCCTCTAGACACCAGCTCCAGCCCCTGCCAGCAAAGGAAGAAATGGGGCTTGGGCTTGGCCCCGGGTCTCCAGTCCCGAATCTGGGGCTCTGAGCCTTTTCACTTTCTCAGCCGCTGTCAAGCCTAGGCCTGGGGGAGGGGTCCTTCCTGGCGTGATTCACCAAGTCTCACTGAGGACTTAAGCTCTGATGGGCAGAGGCTGGGCTCTTGGGAGCCCAGGGCCCTGAGATGGCTTGAAAGGCTGCTCTCTGGGAACCAGGGTTCCATTCTTGAGGACAAATGGTGTGAATCACAAAACTGATGGATGGCCGGGCTCCCAAAAGTCACTCACAGCGATGAGTGACAGAGTCCGACACCCCTAGAAAGGCCCTGCCTGGGGCTCCCCGCGCCAGGGCTCCAGTCAAGTGAAAACCTCCCCACTCTGCCTGGCAGCCTCCCTGCTCATTAGCCCTGGAGGGGACAGGAAAAATCCAGGCCTGGTTGAGCGGCTGATAATGGTCCCATTGTGGGCGGAGGACAGGAGAGCAGCGGCCTTGGAATATAGCTGACAAGTACACTTTGTCCCGCGCTGGTTCCTCGCATAAAAGGCCGAGGAAAAAGGACCCATTTTGGAAACGGGGGAAAAAACCTACAGGAGGAAAAAAAAAATGTGTCAATGAAGAATCTGTTTTCTGGGAAAAGAAGCTCTTTTCATCTCTAGCGGCCGGGCCCGGCACGAGTGTGTCGGGCCCTGGGAAGCTGCTGCCCAGGGCCCACAGGCTTACCACGGTTCCCCAGATCAGGATGTCTCCTCATCTAAGTGCAGTGGTCAGGGCCAGGGCTTTCCCTGTGCTCATGAGGACCCAAGACGGGGCACCCCGCTGCAGAGGTTGCTCAATGGGGCCGCAGCCTGCCCCTCCCACCACCACTACAAAGGATCCTCCCCATGGCTTGGTCTAATTCAGGAGCTCAGGGTCTGCCCGCAGCTCAGGCCTTGGGGAATGGAATTTACAGGAGGAACCAACAGCTTTCCAGAGGTGACTGGGGCCTCCACCCCAGACCCCAGGGAGGGGCCGGCTCTTTCTCTGCCCTGGACTGAAGCTGCAGCCCCCTGGTCCGAAGGACTGAGGACCCCAGGAAGGTCCGGGAAGCCCATGAGGCAGAGCAGAGCAGGATTCTTACAATGCCCACAGCAGCAGACAATGCTTGACACAGAGGTCCAGGGGTCCCAGGGCTGGGGCCACAACAGCACCGCCCACCGGAGGGCACAGGAACTGTGGCCGTGGAAGAGGCCATCAAGGAAGGGTAGGCAGAGAGCCTGAGGCAGCAGGGTGGGGAGTGGCAGGGGTGTGGACCCGGCCAGCTCCCTAAGAGGCTGGGCAGGGAGCGCGGTGGCTTTCTCCAGCTGGCCAGTGTGGGACAGAGACACAAATCGGGCAGCCATCAGGGCTGCAAGGAGCCCTGACCACCCCCGTGTGGGCCAATCAGTGAGCCTCTTGCTGGGCTCCCAGCTGGCTGAGCAGGCTGCGGGTCAGAGGCTCTCTGGGCAACAGACTTTGTTATTTGGAAATATTTTAAGGTTGAAACAAACTCAGTCGGAAGTCACGAGATGTGCCCAACTCACCACAACTCCCCACCGGGGTTACCGCCGTGGAGCAGCACATCTGTGGGAATCTGTGATCCCACTCCGAGGGGCAGCCCGGGATCTGCCCCTGCGTATGGCTGGGGCCTGCGACGTGCGTGTGCTGTGTCCTCCGATGTCCCAGAAGTGAGAGGAGCCTCGCTGCCTGAAGTCTCATTCCTCCTGTGCGTCCCTCCTTCCTGAGCCCTGAGACCCTGGGTCGGGTGCCACCTCCTCACCTCACCTTCCCCAGAACGTCAGGGGCTGGGGTCCCAGGGGGGCCTTTCCAGCCCGGCTTCTTCTTTTCACTCAGGACACACGTTTGGGGCCCCCCACACCCGGCTCTGTTCTGTTTGTCCTCGTGGCTCAGCCCCTCCCAGCACTGCACAGCTCCTGACCTGGGATGGGCCCCACACTCACCGTCCACAGCCACAGGCCACTGGGGTTGCTCCCACATTTCCTCTGCTGCACGTGAGCTGCTGTGGACGCTGCTTGTCTGTGGGCATCACGGATGGCGACCGCCTGGCTGTGGGCTCCGCTTGGAAGCCACCGCTGAGCTGCTTCCGAGCGGCTGCTGCACTGTGCAGGGCCTGGCGCTGCAGGGGCGCTGCCCAGGGCTGCTTTTCGCTGCTCCACTCACTCGGGGCACAGTGGCATCTTGCTGTTGCCTTGGAGTCCCCAGTGCCTTATGTGGATGCAGCCTCTGGGAACAGCAAGCCCCCATCCACACCTGCGGGGCCCTGAAGGCTGGGCTTCCGGCGCATAGCAGCTGCCCGTGGGCTGGTGTGAGGAGCCACTGCCAGTCCCTCTGGGGTCTCGGGGCCAGAGGGCAGAGGTCACGGGGCGCAGGAGGCTTCTGGGATGACACCACAACTACAGCTTCAGAGCTGTCTGTCTGCTAAAAATGCACCAGACTGTGCTTTCAGAGGATAATTTACCGGTGCAGACCAGGCCTTGATTGACCTGATTTTTCAGAATCAGCATGTGCCATACCACCTTCCCCTGCTCTGAGGTGGGGCCCCTTTGGACAACATCAGGAGGCCCTGGGGGGCTAAAAGTACTCCCAGTCCTGCTGCCCCGACCCTGAGCTGACCCCTGGGCCAGCCAGCCCGCCAGCGACCCTGGGAGGAATCCTGTGCCTGGATTAGAGCCCAGGCTGGGGCCAGCAACTAGCCCCACAAGCCTCCAAGGTGTGAGAAGCGTGGGCACAGGGAACGGAGGCAGCCATGGCCTTGCTGTGGGGCGGCTCTGTGGGGTCCCAGCCTCACTCACCCCAGCCTTCAGTGCTCCCGCCTGATCACCCTGGGCTGCCTGAGCCCCCGTGGGACTCAGTGTGGAGTGCCTGTGCACAGGCTTGCTGCTTGGGGTCACCTGCGGAGTCAGAAGACCCACAGGTGTTGAGGCATTCATATACCTGTCCCCCCAGGGCTCAGGAGGCTGAGGCAGGAGGACTGCAGATCTGACATCAGCCTGGACGTCTTGGCAAGACTCTGCCTTAAAACAGAAGCAAAAGGGCTGGGGATGCAGCTCAGAGGCAGCACTGTGTGCTTTTCTCCAGTGCAGCTCTGACTAGGACTAGGTTTAACAGAAGGGGTGCAGCGGGCCACTTCACCTGGTTTAGAGCCTGAGGAGCCAGCAGCTCTTGCGCCGGCCCGAAGGCCACCGTGGACACTCCTGTCGGGCGAGCGCAGCTTTCTGTCTCTGAGGTCTTCCCTACACAGGGATGGATGCGTTGAGGGCAGATGCTTTCCCTCCACCGCGGGAAGAGAGCTTGCGCTATGTGGTGTATTATTAAATCTGCTGCTAACCTTGTACTTGGTTGTAGTGTGCGTCACCCGCTCTGCACGCAGCCGCGTGGGACCTGCTTGCACCTGCAGGGGTCTCTGCGCCTACACCACCAGGCACGTTGGCCTGCGGGGGGATTGGGGTTGGAGCGACGCTGGCCCCAGAAAATGAGGCCAGCCGTGTGCCCACTGCCTCAGGTGTCTGAAAGACTGAGGTGGGGTTGTTTCTTTCTCTCCATTGGCAGAGCTCACACCATCGTCAGGGTCTGGCCTGGCACTGTCTTTGCAGAAAAGTGCTGCATGTCTGTCGGTGGAAATGATTGTGTGTGTGTGTGTGTGTGTGTGTGTGTGTGCAGCAGTCGTGAAGACTCGTGTCTTCCAAGGCCAATCAGGCCTCCCCACGCCCTCCTGCCTGTGCAGCCTGGAGCCGTGGCCCCCTCCCCCTTCTCTTGGCCATCAGAGTCTTATGTCTTCCTTGAATGATCTTAGGTTATCGATAATGTTGATCTTGCCAGATAATCACCAGTTTTATTGATTCTTTTTTCTCTGTGTGGATTTATTTCCTACCATAGTGATTTCTATTGACTTATTAATCTCTTATATGGCCTTGTCTTAATATGACCTTGCCTAAAATTTCTAACATTAATGTTGGCTTTTTTTTTCTTTTACTTTCCTTTTTATTACATTTTCCTTTTCCTTTTTTATTTTTTATTTTATTGAAGTACAAATATCAATCAGACAGTTTTAAGACACCTTAACAAGACAGATTCGATAAATTAATACATTGCAAACTGTTTTCATACTGTTTTGGTATCGTACAAGGTGCATACATGATATTATACTTATAGACATTATTATAGCAGATGTCTCTTATCAGTAAATTAAGAGTGTAGCTGTTTACTTAACGTTGGCTTTTGAGGCAGGGTCTTATTATAAATTCTGTGCTGGCCTTGAGCACACTACATAACCCAGATGACCTCAAACTCATTAGGATCCTCCTGCCTCAGCCTCCTGAGTGCCAGAATTACAGCACGCACCACCACACTGGGCATTAACATTTAAAAATGGAGATACGGATCCCTAAATTCTGACATAGCATCTTTTCTAATAGAAGCATTTAAAGCTAGGGCTGGGAGATGGCTCGGTAAAACAAGAGCTTGCCTGGCAAGCACAAGGGCCTGAGTGCAATCCCCATTCTGCAAATAAATAAATAAATAAATAAATAAATAAAAATAAAGCTATACTCGTCCCTTGAGGCAGGCTACAGGCCCATCCCATATATTTTGCTTTTTCAGTGTCAGTCAGTTCAGAGTATTTTGCAGTACCTCCTGTATTTCTCCTTTGACCTTACATTGCATGGTTTCATCTTCCAATATTTAGGAATTTTACAGCTATCCTAGTCTATCGGTTTCTACTTCTGTCCTGCTGCGGTCAGAGAACTCGCTCGGCGTGTCCCTGGCTGTTGTCGGCACTGCAGGCTCTGCTCTCCGGCTCAGAGCTCGTCTGCTCTCTGAGCAGCCCCTGCAGGCCTGAAAAGAGCTCAGTTCCTCAACGGCCGGGCACTGGGCTCTCCAACCATCCACCGGAGGAGCTGGGCACATCTTTACCTCCTCGCCGCTCCTTCCGCCTCCCCGTTCCGTCCTCATTTGCTAGAGGAGATGTGGAAGTCCTCAGCAACCGATGCGGGCCTGTGTCCTTCCTGGCTGTCTCCAGGGTCTCACTTTGTAGTTCAGGCTGGCCTTGACCTCACATGCCCAGGCTGGCCTGGAATCCCAGCAATTCTCCTGCCTTGGCCTCCGGAGCCCTGGCATGGCACTGTCATCTCTTTTTGCATACATTTTGAAAGTCTGTCATGTGTGGAGACGTGTAGGATGTCTTCCTGATCTACCGAGTCCTCTGTCATTGTGCAATGTCTCCCTTTCCCAGGCAACACTCCTGCTCTAAAATCTGTACCTGACTCTAACATGGCCACCCCTTCCTGCCCATGGCCAGCGTCTGTGCGAGTCCTCAGTGTCTCACCTGTGTCTGCTTCTATCTGAATCTTATTTAATAAGGACCACCAACTCTGTCTCGCTCTCATCTAGGCTGACGCCTTCGTCTTTTAATCGGTTATGTTTAACCCACTTGCATCTAATGTCATTATCAGCGTGAGTCGGGAACAGTGATCACTTTCTGTCTTTGCTTTGTCAATCTGCTGTTCTATCTGTGCTGCTCTGGCTTCTTTTGGCTTAACGTCTCCTCATATTCTGCTTTATCTCTCCTATTGGCTTTTAGCTACGACTCTGCCTTAATTTCCAGTGCCTGCTCTAGGGCTTTCAGTATTTTTCCTTATCTGTTTACCTGGAAGTGATATCACACCATCGCATGTAAACTGTATGAACTTCATAATGACATTTCTATTGTTTCTGCCTGTCCCTCGTGCTTTTATTGTAATGCATTTTCCTTTTCTTTCTTTCTTGGATTTAGTACAGGATTTACAGGGTCTCACTATGTAGGTGGAGCTTGTAGTAATCCGCCTGTGTTCAGCCTCCCAAGAGCTGGGATTACAGACCCGCGCCACCACGCCCAGTCTCCATTGCCATCTCAAGGCACCCTGGGGGCGGGGCTGACCTGGGGGATTGAATCCCCAGCCCCTGTGCCTGCTTGCAGGAGCTTTAATCTGCTGAGCTATTTGGCCCGCCCTTAAATAATATATTTCAAAGAAAGGGAAAACATCTCTCCTGTCACTTGGGATTTCCGGCAGGGTCCTGTTCCTCAGGCAGACCGAAGTTGTCATCCGCTATAATTTTCTTTTAACCTACACATTCACACCCTGCCTTAAAACGTCCTTATCTCGCCTTCCTTGGTGCAACACTGCACTAGCAATGCACATCTGGGCTGACAAGCCTGGTTTCTTTAGTGGGTTAAAGACGCAGCAGTCCTCTGGGCAGGCAGGACGCAACCACCAGAGTCCCTCACCGGCCCCTTGAAGCCTCCCTGCACTGTCTCGCGCAGGAGGCACTGGCCCCGCACAAGCCCTGAGGCTCTCTGGGGAGGTTCCAGCTTCCTGCCATCTCGCCTACCTGGCTCTGCTCAGACTGGGGGCAGAGCCCCCACAGGTGCCTCTAGGTCAGGAACCAACCTGTGGTGACCGAGCAGGTTCTGAGGGTTTGGAAGAAAGGGGCCGGCTCCTGCTGAGCGGCCTGGTTTTCCCATGGCCCGCTCGCGCACACGCGCACACCCCGGATGCAGATCCCACCATGGCCGCCGGGGCAGCGGCCACTCTCTTTTCCCAGGACAGTCCCCTCACTCCCCAGGCGGTTGGGCTCCAGAGGGTACAGCCCCCTGGGGAGGGCACTAGGGGCCAGTTCTGAGCTCCTCCTCCCCTCCCCCAGATGGCAGCTGCACCCAGAGGCACTCGTGGCCTCAGAAGAACTGCAGGGGGTACAACCGCACGGCTGGTGGCTGGATTTGGGTGTGGAGGTGCAGACCAAAGCAGAAAAAAGGAGCAGGATGCTCTCAGCTGAACCAGGCTGGGGTGGCCGCCTCGGGCCTCTGCCCAGCTCTCCCAGGCGGCAGTCCTGATCCCTGCGCCCGGACCTCGCTGCTGTCTTGGATGAAGACGGACGCCCCAGTCGGCTTCTGCAGCCAGCTTCCCAGCTCGGCCTCACCGGCTCCGTCCCTGGGCTCCACAATCAGCCCACCTCTGCCGGACCCTGCACCAGGTCCTGCCCCCCCTCAGGCCCCAGGCCCTCTTACCAGCCCAGGAAGCCCACCCAGCCCAGCTCTCCCGAGGCCCCGCCTGCACAGCATGGTGCCTCCACACCTGGCCCAGGGCAAGGCCCTCCTCACCAGGCCTTGGTCACCTGTGACACTGGAAGGGGTTGATGCTGGGCGCTACTGGTCAGAACGATCCAGAGGCAGGCTTTTCCTACGACAAATCCCCCGGGCCTTCTTGGAGGAGTTGGCCGGCAGCGACCAGAGTGATCTGGCAGGGCTGGGGAGATGGCTCAGTGGAATAAGCGCTTCCCTGGCAAGTGCATGGCCTGACTTCAATCCCGGGTTCGGCCAAAAAAAAAACAGTGATCCGGAACCCCAGGAGGAGGGGCGTGGTCACGTGGGCGAAGGCCGGCCCAAGTGAGTAGGGCAACCCAGCAGGCAGCGTCAAATTAGTGAACACGCCCTACCCCGTCCACCCCTCGCCCCGAGGCCCAAGCAGGGCCTTCCGGCTGGAGCACACCTGGCCCGCAGCACTACCCCGCCCACCTGGACCTACCTGTCCCCCCCTCGCCCCGCCCACAAACCCACCTGGCCACGCCTCTGCCCCGCCCAGGAAGTGGGGAAGGCACCCGGGCCAAGCGGAGCTGGGCTGCTACAGGTTGGAAGGCGCTGCTCCTCGGGTGCGCAGGTGAGCAGGGCCCACAGGTGAGACCGGAGGGGGAACCGCCGCCAAGACATTCGGGGACCCTGGCGCCGCCCGCTCGCTCCTCCAGCGAGCCCCCCAACGCAGGGTCTTGGCCAGCTTGTTCCCGCCCTTGCCCGGCCGCGGGGGCGGGGCCTGGGCCTGCAGGCGGGGGTTGGGCTGCGGCCAGGGAGGGGACCTGACCTGGTCACCTGGGCCTTAGCGTCCCGTAGCTCCTGTGTCCCCCAAGCACAGCCTCAGCAGCGAGCTCCAGGCATCGCCGTCCCCCCTGCAGGAGCTGCAGCCAGGCTTGCGCACGGGAGCGCGAGGGCTCCTGGGAAGGAGGTCTGACAGGGCAGGGCTGCCTGAAGTTCACCCACAGCCTCCCACACACCCCAGGTCAGCTCCACCTCCTCTGAAGGGACAGGAAACTCCCCGGAGCTGTACGGAGCCTGCAGACTGTCTTCCCTGTCCTGCCTTGGTTTCCCCAACTGTAAAAGTGGAGCAGGGATTTCTTTTGAGTTTGGGTGCGTGGAGTTGGAGCCCAGCTCCTGGACTCGTTCTTGGGGCCTCTACACCCCACTCGAGGCCCTGGCAAGGCCCTGGCGCCCCTGAGTCCTGGAGTGGTGTCTGTGCACCAGCTAGGGCGGGCTAGGGGTCCTGTGCTGCGCATGGCCACTTCGGGGCCCGTGGAAGGGTCCCAGCCTGGCATAGGTGCCCGTTGTCTATCCTGACATCTGTGTCAGCTTCTGTTGGGCTGTCCCTCAGAGAGAGCTAAGACACACTCCCTGCACCTAGGGCCTCTGCAGCTCTGTGAAGTGAGTGACGGGATTGTTCCCCCAGCTGTGGTGCAGCTGAGCATGCGCTGCAGAACAGGCCCTGTTCTCCTGATGCCCCACCTCAGCCCCCACGTCCTGACCCCACCCCACCTGGGGAAGCTGAGGCTCAGAGATGGTGCAGCTGGCCGGAGTCCCCACAGCGCAGCACAGCACAGCTCAGCTCGCTGCCTTTGTGGAGGCCGAGTTCCACTGTCCTGGGACTGCAGGCTTCTGGTCTGGCTCCGGCTTGGCTGCCCATCTGGGGTTTTGGTTTCAGTTTCTGGGTCAGTCTTGGCAGCTTGTGTGTGTGTGTGTGTGTGTGTGTGTGTGGCCCATGGTAGCTCAGTTACTCAGGTGACTGCCCATTGCAGAATCTGAGGGTGGGTCCACAAACCCAGTGGCCCTGTCACTGGGTTGGAGACTGTAACCCGAGTCAGGATGGGCCTCACTCCTCGCCTGGCTCTCGCTGACTGCAGCAGGACCCAGGTGGGTTGCACTCCACTGCTACCCCCTCACCTGGCAGAAGGAAGTGCTGAGCCTCACTCTCTCAGAACTGGAGAGTCCTGTGCCCTGTCCAGGTGGCGGGCAGGGCTCTGCTTCCCTGTCAGGTGCTCCCTTGGGGATCCCTGTGGGTTTGGGGGCATCTGGACTTGCAGGTAACATTGGGGACAACAGTGGGTGCTGCAGGCTGCATGTGAGGCACCCAGGGGCTCCTCACCACTTCTGAGGGTGAAAGGTGACCCTGTGAGCCCGCTGGACTTTCCTCCCTCGGCCAGGGTGTGTGTGTGTGTGTGTTCCAGCATGTTCTACATCATGGCGCCATACTGTGCAGGTGGAGGGTTAGCAGCCCGGAGCCACGTGATGGTGGGACGGGTGACACTGACATCCAGTCTGCCCTGGGATGGCAGCCCCCCCCCAAGCCCTGGACTCCTTGCACGTGCATAGCATGTGACTCAGAGCCACATTCTGCCCCCAGATTGCACGGGACTTCAAATCCCATGTACAGCCAGGCAGATTGACCTATGAAGGTGTTGTTGTGGATTGCATGAGGCTAGATGGACAGTGGTGGCCCTGCCAGTGAAGGTGGGAACCAGGCGACTCAGGGCCCAAGGGTGGCCACATGGGAGCTGCCCATGGGCCCCCAGCAGAGGGCTGATGTGCTGCCAGTGCAGAGCAGCGTGTGCCCTGGTGGCAGCTGTGACCACAGGCCAGGAAGTCAGGCCCTGCGGGATCCCCTGAGGCTGACCTGTGAGGAAAGGACACAGCGCCGGAGGACTGGAGCAGGCAGCCCCCAGCCCCACCGGTTCCAGAACCCCACAGTGGACCCACAGTGAGACCCTCCCCTCCTGCTGCCCACCCGCGTTCCACTGGGAGGTATTTAGGGCCAAAGAGAAAAGCAAGTGCTGTGAGCTCCAAGGGCCCCATGTGGGAGGCCTTTCTGGGCTGCCCTGAGCAGGGGTCACCCCAAAGCACCACAGAGCAGAGGCAGGGTGGTCCTGGCCCCATGCATGGACTGCAGCCTCTTGAGACAGAGGCAGGATGAGGGAGGCAGAGCCCACACATTGCAGGTGTCAACTCAGAATGTGAGCACCAGTTTACAGGCATGTGGACAAGAGCTGTCCCCACGCCACAGTGGCTGACGGCCGCCTCTGCCTGGCCTGGAGGCAGCAGCAAGTAGAGTCTGCTCTCTCCAGCCCACCCGCCCCCCACCAGTTCATGCCTCCTCCCCAGACAAGGGGATACCTAGGCAGACGTCTGAGCAGACTCCAGGGCTAAGGCAGAGGGGGAGCACGTGTGTAGGGGCCCATCACAGCGGCCAGCAGAAGAAGCTCGTTTATGGGAAAATAGCATCCTTGTCCCCTAAGCTCAGGAGGATGTTGGATTCATAAAACAGAACAAGGTGTAACAAGAGGGCGTGGGAGAGCTCCTGCTGGACAGGAAAGTGACAAGGGAAGGTGGGAAAGAGACTGGGAGGTGAAAGGGAGGGACTCACCCAAAGGGATGGCCGGAGGGATGGAAAGAGGAGGGGTGGAAGGGTAAGAAATTAGGAGAAAAGGCCAGAGTTTTCCACATTCACTGGTGGGCACAAAGTTGATTTCCCCCAGAAAGGGCAGAACAGGGGAATTATCCAGTGAGCGTTGCCTGGAGACCCAGCGGGCAGGGGAAGGCCTACCAGGCACATTGCTCACGTGGGAGAAGCCCCAAGCCTTGCTCAGGGCTGGCATAACCCAGGAGAGGAGTTGAGGTCCGGTGCCTCTCCACGCAGAAGACAGGAGACAACTGCTTCAGGAGTCTGGGAGAAAGGCTCCGGCAGCTCTGCACCCTGCTGGGGACCAGGCAAGGGAGAGGTGGAGAGAACATTCAGGCTGTGGAAAAATCTGCCTCCCACACTGTTTGCTTTCAGGAACAGCACCCGGAAGCCGGGAAGCTCTCAGTGCTGCTGGGCTGGGGCTGGGGCTGGGGCTGGGCTGGCTGAGCATCCAGCCCTGGAAGTTGGTGAGTGAGGTACCAGGACCCTCTGGACAGGAGAGCAGGGAAGGGGGCCCAGGGTCCGTGGACCGAGCCCCACCAAGCCCTCCCGGAGCTGTGCCCTGCGCTCTGGAACCAAGTGCAGGCGGAGACACTGGCACCAGGGAAACCAACAGGAGAGGCCGTCCTTAACAAGGGGCAGGCCTGGCCCTGGCCCCCTTGTGTGCTGTGGGCCAGTGCTTTCGGGGAGGCAGTGGGGCACCTCAGCGGTGGCCTCCGGGGACACCTGGGAGGCTGTTTGGGGCTCGCAGACACACGTGCCAGAGGCCACAGCTCCCGACCTGGAGCCACGCCCTCAGCCTCAGGGCACTGCTCTTCTGAGGCCCCGGGTCCTAGGTAGCTGCCCAAGCCTGGGGGTGTGGTTGGCTAGAGACGTCTCGCCCAGCCCAGCAATGATTACAGGCCGATGGCTCATGGCTCACCCGACAGGTTCCTCTTCGGGCACCTCAGGACTTTGCCCCTTGTTGGAGACGTCGCTGCCCACTATGGCCACCTGTGCCAGCCGGGTCTGGGCCACTGACTCAGAGGAAGCTGTCAGACATGGCTTGTGGGAGGGGGGTGCAGGCCTGCGTGGGCCCGTGGAGCCACAATGCACACAGTGCTGCTCAGGGGTACAGTGTCCCTGCCCCACGCTGGGGTGCTCACAGCTTGAATCTAAGTGCATGGGTTTCTTTCCAGGCCTGGATAAGCAATGCACAAGGTAAGGAGGGTGTGTGACCCCGGGCAGCCCACGCCTGGCCAAAATCACTGTCACAGACAACAGCGCTGGAGGAGGCCTGCTGTGGCAGCCTGTGATTGGGAATGCCCTCAGGAATGTGTCCTCAGGAATGTGCCTCCCGCAGGCTCAGGCTGGGGGCTGCCCCTCCCCCTGCTGGGAGCTTTCCTTCTTTTCCCAGGATGGTTTTAGCAGGGGCCTCCTGTCCCTGGGGAGCGTGGTAGCCAGGGCCGCCCATTCCCCACGCACTGCTGGAGGGACGCAGGCCCCAGGCCTGGACGAGCCCACCTGGTGGCTCTACAGTAAGTGGGGGTCGCCAGGGTCCAAGCGGCCACCTCTGCCTTGGGATCCTGGGAGCTCTTCTGAACCATGTTAGGGTTGAAACTGGTGGCTGTGGAGTTCACTGTGTTTTTGAGTTCAAATCTGACCTGTGATTAATTTTTAAAATGCCCCTTCTGACTTGATCCTTCTTATATGCAGATATGTATGCAGGGCTACTGGATTTTCCTTTTGGGAGTGGAGTGGTGATTTCTTGCCTTTTTGGGTGAAGTTGGCTCTGGTGTGGTGCTGTTCGGTAGTCTGGAGAGACCCTCAGGGTCAGGTCCCTAGAACGGTGTTGCTGTCAGCACGGTCTTTACCTGTGATCAGATCCCTTGTGTTTGGGTCTGTCCCTGTGTCCCCTGTGCTTGTACATCTGGTTACGTGGCTGCAGGCCCCTACTTACAGTCACGTGTGTCTCCTCAGGGGCTTCCTCAGATGGGGTCTGATGGGATTCGTAGTTTAATTTAGAATCGTGTTAAACAGAGGCTCTGCAATTGACTTCTTTAGTCTGGAGTTAAATATTTAATATTTGAACTCTGGCATGGCAGAGGGAGGCGTGAGTGAACTCCTTTCCAGATCCCCAGGAAAAATGATCAAGAACGTGGCGTCAGTACTGAGCCGGGCACGGAGCCACGGGTCCCTGCCCCGAGCTTCTTGTCATTTCATCCTATTTGAGGTCTGAGCGTGTGCGAGGCTGCTGGGGAGGGGTCTCCATGTGTTCAAAGTAAGGCAAGGAATCACTTTTCTTCGTGGGCCCGGTGGAGCACCCTGCGGTCTCCTCAGCCCAGTGCGAGGGACAGAGCTGGTCTAGCACTCAGCAGGGCCTCTGTCTGCCCACGGCTCCAGTCTCAAATGCTCTTTCCCTGGGGGACCATGTGGGCTCCTTGTAGCACCCGCTGGAGGTAGGTGGTGCTTTCCTGTGTCCGGTTTACAGATCTGGAAACGGACAGCTAGTGTCCCTTGCTCATTGAGAAGGTCTGGTCTCCAGGTCCCTGGAAACTGTGGGGACCCTGAGCATCAGAGGGATATGGTGAGAGCGTGGAGACAGATCCTAGGGTCCTAGTCAGTGGACTGAAGCTGGTGTTCGCGAGCTTGGAAGTGGCCTGGCTTGCCCAGGATGCGAGGCCCCTGCCCCGGCTGGGTGTGCACCATCATGTCCCCAGCTTCCTCAGCACATGCACCTCGCGGTATGCTGAGCCCACAGGGGCTGTCTGGAGGGACACACATACCCCCCAACCGTCTCTCCCCTAGCCAAAGCCAGTCTTACGATTGCACTGACCCTCGGGAACAGAAGCTTTGTGCTGAAAGGAGGCAGTGGCACTGTCACAGGACAGTGGACAAAGGACACCAGCTGCCACAGGTCAGGGGCCAGAGCATGCAAGGGCCAGGGCAACAGTGACAGGTGTGGAGCTCGGACCCTGCACCAGGGAAGGCATCCTGGGGCTGCAACTAGGGGTCAGAATTCAGCCAACACCTGTGTCCCCAGCAGCCCTCACAGCGACCAGGGTCTTGGCTTGGGCTGATGCCCTCTGAGCCCCTGATGAGGGATGGGCAAGCCCTGGGGGAAGTTCCACAGGGATGTAGCCATGGGGGAAGGGCCAGGCAGACGGGCCTGGGCGCCACTCTTGCCCTGTGCCCTCCTGCGCTGTGCTTGCCCTGCCAGCCCCGGCCCCCTCACAGCCTGTGCCTCCTGGGAGTGGAGGCTCAGGGATCTTGAGTGAGGTGGGGCTGGGGCACTACTGTGTCCTGACGCCAGCCTCTGGGAAGGCCCCATGGGGGCCACGGGGAAGTCGTTCTGGGAGGCCCTGTGGTCGCCAGGTGTCCAGGCAGCAGTGAGGGACAGAGCCGGGATTCTGGTCCTAGGCTGCAGGACCCTGGGGCACAGGCACCCAAAGGGCACTGCCTGGCCCCACTGGGCACTGCTGCAGAGAAAGCCGGGTGACCTCTCAGATCCAGCCCAACCCCTGGCTGCATCCATCTGGCCCCTCTGAGTTCAGAAACCAGCATCTGACCCTGTCCTGGCTGAGATGAACTGCGAGCAGGTGCCAGGCCCTGGTTGTCCCTGAGGGCTCTGGGTGACCAGGGTTGTATGCGTCATATCCTGGGCTCTCTACAGGACTCTGTCCGTGCCATGGCATATGCTCAGGTGCCTGGGGGGCCTGGAAGGAGGCCCTCGCGTGCCCCTGCCCACCTCTGTCCTTTCCTGTTCCAGGCGCCTGCAGCCGCCCTGCAGCATGTCCCAGCGGCACTCGGACAGCTCCGTGGAGGAGAAGCTCCTGGAATACCGCTTCCACGCGGAGCTGCAGCTGGATGCCAACGGCAACCCCAGATCCAAGCTCCCCATCATCCGGGGCTCCCTGCATTCCAACACCAATGCTGCCTTTGAGCCAGAGTCGCTGGCACCCCTGCCATTGCCCACGGAGGACAGGGAGCCACGGGGCATTGTGCTGAGCACGCAGAGCCCCGCGGCCCTCAAGATGGGCACTCAGCAGCTCATCCCCCGGAGCCTGGCCGTGGCCAGCAAGGCCAAGACCCCAGCCCGCCACCAGAGCTTCGGGGCGGCTGTGCTCAGCAAGGAGGCCGCGCGGCGGGACCCCCAGCTCCTCTCGACCCCCAGCTTCTCTTTGGATGACATGGATATGGACCTGGGCTCAGGGGGGCCACTGAGTCGGAACCGGCGGAACCAGTCTTACCGGGCAGCTGTTAAGGGTCTGGGGTCTCTGAGCAGCAAGGGGGATTGCAGCCAGCTGAGCCCCAAACTCCAGACTCTGGCTGAGGAGCCCAGCCAGCCTACAACCCAGTGCCCAGCCAAGAACAAGGTAGGGGCCTCACCCGGACAGTGGGCCCAGGCCAGCCTCAGTCTCGGCTCATGGGTGGGGAGGGGTCTGACCCACTCCCCTTCCTACCTTCTGCTACTGTGTGCAAGCCTGACCATGCACAGGGCACTGGAAGTTTATTCTAATGTAGCCCAAGCACTGGGGGTCGGGGGGGGGGTTGTAGATGTCCCTATACCATCTTACAGACAGGGCAGTGGAGGTATGGACAGGTTAGCACTGGGCTCCCACCTAGCAGGGAACTCCCCCTCGGAGCCCAGTGGCCACCAGCCTCTCTGATACTGTCCCGAGCTCACGATGGAGCAGGAGCAGCTGGGTACCCTGCTGAAGTCCAAGCATCTCTGTGCTCCTTCCTAGCCTGCCTGGGGCTCTGGGGCCAGGTGGGCAGCTGCCCTTCTCCGCTCAGGTCACTGCAGCCCCTAAGTCACTGTCCCCCTGCAGTGGGGGGTAGTGTGTTATTGTGGCCAGGCTGGCCAGTGCAGGACTGTGAGGCCCTCAGAGCCCCACCCTGGGTTCTGTGCTTCCTGGTCGCCTGTCCCCTCCAGCCCTGTCCGGCTGTGTCACTGAAAGCCTGGGCGGCTGCCCGTGGGATAAAGTGGGGCCTCACAGCTGTGCCACCCAGCGAGTTCCTGCCGCCCTGAGCTCAGTCTTCAGTGCAGCAGAGAGAGGCCATGCAGCAGAGCCTGGGCCGGGGCAAGGCCCGGCTGGGGTCCAGGGAGCACCTGTTGGCTCCAGCATCTGCCCCAGGAGCCCCTTGTTTCCTGGCTCCCAGCACAGAGAGGTGCACAAGCCCTGGCGAGGTGACAGCCACCAGTGTGCAGGGGCTGAGGGTGGTAGACGCAGCTGCCTCCACCCCAACACTGCCCTCAACCCCAGCTGCCCCAGGGCTGGGCCTGGGGGGTCTGGATTCTGCACCCAGCATCTTTTCCTGAGGGCCCACAACAGGCCCCACCCCCAGAGACCGCAGGGCAGAGGGGTGCAGAGGAGGGTTAGGGTGAAGGGCACAGCGGGGAGGGCCACACCTTCCCAGCCAGCAGTGAGTTCTCAGGCCCCAGCTGGTTCTGAGAAACCGGCCCTGCCTTCCTGGAACCCACACACTGGTGCACCTGCGAGGCTCCTGTGTGCCAGCCAAGGAGTGGGGCTCCAGGGGGCAGCTGGGGACAGGGCCTCTCCAAGAGCTCTCGCCCCCGTTGCCTCCATCCGCCCCCCTCCTTCAGCTTCTGGGGGCTCTAAGTGGTGCAGGGGTGGGATGGTAACTACCCACCCCGAGGGCCCCCGAGCCCTGTTGCGTTGTATCCCCCATCCTGGCCTCTGCTTGGCAGGCCTGGGGCCCTCATGTATCAGCAGGCACCTGTGTGTGTGGGGGTGAGGCCCCACTGGCCAGGTCTTGCACAGTGGTGGTGAGGCCGCTGCACGCCCGAGTGACACAGGTGCTGCAGACCCCCACTCACGCCCCGACGTCTGATGTCTGGTCTCCTTTGCACAGAGGACGCTGGGCCGGAAGCGTGCGCACAAAGGTTCTTTCAAGGATGGTGAGTGGCTGGGCAGTGAGGGCCGGGTTCTGGCTGGTGGCTGGGAGGAGGGAGGCCCGGCTCCCTGGGGTCCTCCGGAGGCCGATCCTGCTGTTGCAAAGCTCTGACGGATCTGAAGTCCAGGCATTTTCCTTGGCTCCCATGAGACCCCAAGGGCAGGGGACACACGGAGCCCCCAGAGGCGCCCAGGCCATGGCAGGGCACAGCCCCAGGAGTAGACGGCCAGGTCACCTGTTCTGTGCAGAGCTGGCAGTGGCCTTCCCTGTGGTGACCACAGGCACTGTCCAGGGGCGCCCCAGGGGCCAGGGCGAGGTGGGGCTAGCTGCCAGTAGGTGGGCAGGACATGGGGTGGCTTGTGGCCCCAAAGCCCAGCCTCCCTCCCCTGCTGGCACCACTGGCACACAGGGCGATGGTCTCTCACTTGGCCTGGCCCAGGGGTGCCACATTCCACACTGTGCTACCTCTGCTGGCCCCAAGCACCCGCAAGAGCCACCGGCCCGTGGACAGGCCACACACAGCCTGATGTTTCCGAGGGTCCTGGGGAGCTCTGGGAAGGGTTCAGACTCCTCTGAGCCCTGTGGCCAACAAGTGGCTCCACCCCTGTCCCCAGACCCCCAGTTCTACCAGGAGATCCGGGAGCGGGGTCTGAACACCAGCCATGAGTCTGATGACGACATGCTTGATGAAGCCCCCCCAGAGGGGCCCCAGAGTGTGGACACCACCATTGTGGTCAAGAGCTACCGGCCCACCCAGGTCACCTGGAGCCAGCTCCCCGAGGTACGCACGCCAGGAGGGGGTGAGGCCAGGAGTTTCTTGCTCTTTCCGTCCCAGGCCACTGTGACTCAGGTGCTCACAGGGAGGCAGAGCTGCTTTCTGAACACCCTGGTCTGTGCCCCGGGCCACCCTGTCCCTGGGGGGCTGGCTGGGCACTGTGGGTGGCACAGAGGGAGCACAGTTAGGGATGTGAATGCCAGAGGCCTCCCTGCCCAGACTGGCCTGCCAGGTGCTGTGGGATTGAAGACCTTCCCAGGGCACCCCAACTCTGGAAGGGCCTGGGGGCTCTGCGTGAAGGGCTGACCAGGCCTTGGCTGGTGCATGAGCCCCTACACCGGACAGTGGGGCACCCTGCCCAATGAAGGAGTGGACCGTGGTCAGGGAAGTGGGCTGGAGCCTGGGCCTCAGCTGCTAGGGCACACTCGTGACCCTGACCCTGAAGGTTGTGGGCGGGGCAGGCAGCTGGCAGGGTGGGCCTGGGGGACATGAGAGACCCTCTGTGCTCTGCTGGCCGACTGTGGGAAGCATAGGAAGGGCAGCTGTGCTCCCAGAGGGAGGGTCCAGAGTATCCCCTGCTCTGGGCTGGGACCCAGCATGCTGCCACTCAGCAAGGTGGCCCATAGCTCAGCCCAGCTGCCCAGTTTGTGACCCCTGCCTCTCGGCCCAGCCCATCAGGGAGGAGGGCACAGGGGCCGACCCAGCCCCGGTGGTGGCGCAGCCCGCCCAGCCTGTCTGGGGACGGGGCGTGCCCTGACTCGAGGAGTGCTCCCCCCTGCCGAGACACCATCTGTGTCCTAGGGCTTAGAGAACCGGGCACTGCCATGCCCTTTCTCGGGGGCAGGGTGCTGTACCTTCCCCTGCCTGGGCAGGGTATGAGTCATCCCGGCACCCAGTGCTGTCATTTCTGAGAGCCTGACCCTCTGATGTCTGCGCTCTTCATGGGCCGGTGCGGAAGGCTCCAGAGAGAAAAGTGGAGGAGGGGACCCGGCCAGCTCAGGCCTGACATCACTGAGCTGTGCACAGGTGGCCACAGGTGTTCTGCCCAGCCCTGCGTCCAGGGCCAGGCTGTCCCCTGAGCTAGCTCTGGTCCAGAGAGGATGGAGGAGGGGACTTTGGTCCCATTCCAGGGCATGAGTGTGACTCCTGGGCCGGGCCTTCTCAGGTGGTTGAGTCGGGTGTTCTGGACCAGCTGAGCACCGAGGAGCGCAAGAGGCAGGAGGTGAGGCCACCCCTCGTCCCCTGTGGCTGCCTCCCCTTCCAGCCCTGCCCCAGGACCAGGCACTGTCTGAGCCCCTGCTGTCCCCTCATGGACACTCAGGCAGCCTTTGGGGGAACCTGCACCTTCTCGGGCTGTTCCTGCAGCTCTTAAGTAGTTAGGCCACAGTGCGAAAGCGGGGGCGTGGCCTTGTGCCACTGGCAGCTCCCCCAGCTGTGCACCCACTGTCCCCTTGCCTCCTGGGCCTCGCCTGCTGCCCGAGTGCTGTCCAGGCAGGTGTGCAGCCTGGCCCCCCCTGCAGGCTCACCGGCTACTCCCACAGGCCATCTTCGAGATCCTCACGTCCGAGTTCTCCTACCTGCACAGTCTGGGCACCCTGGTGGCCGCGTTTCTGCAGTCCCCGGTGCTGCGGGCCACCATGACACAGACGGAGCACCACCACCTCTTCTCCAACATCCTGGACGTCCTGGCCGCCAGTCAGAGGTGAGGCTCTGGTTGCAGTGCTGGGGACCGGCGCTTGCTTCCCTGAGGGGTTTCAGTGAGCCGCTGTGGGATGCAAGGGGGAGGGGCAGGGGCCCAGGACGGCGGCCGTCCCTGCCCAGTGCCCACCTTGCCACGCAGACCCTGCCCACCTGGCGTGGTCCTCCTGCACTGAGCAGCTTGTTTGTTTTCAGCAGGCCTTGGCTGTGGCTCTGGCCTCTTCCTTGTGGCCATTCATAGTGGCCTTGCTGAGGCCAGGTGCTATCTGAGGTCAGTAATTGAAGCTGGCTCTCCTGGACCATTCCATCAGAGCCCTGTGACTGGCCTGGTGCATGTGTGGAAGGCCTGTGGCCAGGGCACCGCTTGCTTCCTGGCCGTGTCCACAGGGCCTCCCGTCCTGGCCCTGACCTGCTGTCCTGCCTGCCATGGCTTCCCAGGGCCAAGTGGTGCTCATAGTGCTCTGCAGCAGCAGGTCTCCTGCGTGCATTTGGCCAGGTCCTAAGGGACCCCTGGCCACATTGAGGCCGGGTGAGGGGTTCTCAGAGCTCTGGCAGGAGGCCCCGAGAGGCAGCCAGCCTCAGGGACAGCCTTGGTGTCTATGAGATGGACCCGAGACCCAGTCACAAGCCTCACACACTCAGAAGCTGCTGTGCGCCAGAGAAACCCGGAGCAGGACCTGGGCTTCGCCTGTCTCTGTCACCCTGGGCCGGGGCCTGGCTGTGGAGGGCAGGGGCTGACAGTCACCTCCAGGAGTCTCCTAAGGGCTGGACTTGCCTCATTGTGTGCCTTGGCTTCCCCCTTAGAACGAGCTGGTGCGCGTTGAAGGCCCCGGTGCTTGCCAGGGAGCTGGCAGAGCTACACAAGGAGGGACCCATGCCTAGGGGGGCATGGCTGCCTCGTCCTCAGGGCCCAGGAGGCGGGACTTTGTGCTTGAATCCTTGAGCTTGCTCCTGGGGGGCAAAGGCTGGGCACTGTGTGGGGGAGGGGGACATAGGGAGCTGGCCCCTCCTCAGGCGCCCTGCCCTCCCACCTGCAGGCCTCCCGGCGCAGCTGCCTGCAGCTCAGCCCAACTCCTGCAGTGTGTGCCTGCGCATGCGCATCTACGTAGACACCCATGCGCACGCGCGTCTACATAGGCACCCATGCGCACGCGCATCTACATAGGCACCCATGCGCACGCACGTCTACATAGACACCCATGCGCACGCGCGTGTGTCGCACGTGTACACGTGCTTACGCACAGCACACTACCAGGACGAGCTCTGACCGCCCCCACGCCCAGGTTCTTCAAGGCCCTGGAGCAGCGGCACCAGGCGCAGGTGTGCGTGGAGGACATCAGCGACATCCTTGAGGATCACGCGGAGAGGCACTTCCACCCCTACGTGGTCTACTGCTCCAACGAGGTCTACCAGCAGCGCACGCTGCAGAGGCTGACGTGAGTGGCCCCCAGGTGTGCCCGCCGCCCGCCGCCCGCAGGCTCCGTGTGGCCGCACAGCCAGGCCGAGCCGCATCCTCTCCCACAGGGACAGCAACACAGCCTTCCGTGAGGCCCTGCGGGACATCGAGAAGCAGCCGGCATGCGGGGGCCTGCCCATGATCTCCTTCTTGATCCTGCCCATGCAGCGTGTGACCAGGCTGCCCCTTCTGACCGACGTGAGCATCCAGCGCCCGGGATGGACAGCCGTAGGCACCCCGCCCGCAGGCCACCTACCCCTCGGCCCTGCGTCCCTCTGCCCTGTGCATGGTTGCCGTGACCATTTTGAGGCTGTGTGAATAGTGGGGCCACCGTGCGGTCAGGGTCACAGCCGCCTTCCCATGTGGGGCGCACACAGCACGTACACGCTGGGACCCACACACACAGGCGCACATGACAGGAGCCCAGCCGAGGCAGTGGAGGCGCAGGAGGGCCTCCGGGAGGTGCGGTCTGGTTGCACACAGCCTCGGGCCCCCAGGACCGCACCCTCTGGGGCCTGCCCTGGCCTTGCCCCTGCTGGAAAGAGGCGGCCACAGATGGGAAGGATAGTGGCGGCGGCAGCTCCTGTTCCTACCTGGCCTGACCAAACCCTGTGTGGGGGTCGTGTGCACAGTGGCCCAGCAGAAGCGGTCTGGAGACCTCGCCCATCCGATAGCCTTCCCACGGTTTAGCATTGTGGGAGCCCTGCCCCATGCAGGCCTCCAGGGAGGGACTTGGCCCCTCACGGCTGGTGTCTCCTCCAGACCCTCTGCCTGAAGTCCCAGGGCCACCCTGAAAGGTACAAAGCTGCCAGCCAAGCCCTGAAGGCCATTAGCAAGGTTAGATGGGGTCAGGTTGGGGGGCAAGGCTGGGGCCAGGAGGCTGGGTCAGCGTGGGCGTCCGGCCAGGATAGAGATGGGGCCTGGATAAAGGGACTATGGGGTCCCAGTGGGGTGGGGTCTGGGCTAGGATACAGGTGGGGTCGAGGTAGGGGTGGGGCCAGGATCAGGACTGTAGAGAGAAGGCGGTCAGGATAGAGAAGGGGATGGGGTGGGGTGAGGTAGAAGGAGGAGTTGAGGCTAGGGGACAGAATGCCCAGCCCCATCCAGCTTCTGTCCCCACTCCCCCATGGCACAGACATTTAGGATAGTAGGATAGAGAGAATACTGGTGAGGAAACAGGCTTGGAGCCAGTGGGACGCTTACACAGTCAGTATGCCCACAGCAAGGCTGGGCCCAGGAAGGCAGGCAACCGGGGCACAGGGGCTGGGCCGCCCCACACCTCTCCCCTTGCTCCCTCTCCCTGTTCTTGCCTCGCCTTGGGGGCTCTGCAGCTGGTGAAGCAGTGCAACGAGGGGGCACACACCATGGAGCGCACAGAGCAGATGTACATGCTGCACACACAGCTGGACTTCAGCAAGGTCAAGGTGGGTGTGTGCTGCCCGGCTGTCCTCTGCATGGGCCTGAGGACGAGAGGCCTGCAGGGAGGCCCGCCAGGGCTGGCTGTGCCTTCGGCCCCTCCCCGCCTGGGTTTCCCTGTCAGGGCAGCTCCCCTGGTGTGCCACCATCCCCGAGGCTGTGTGGATGGGCTAGGGTGGGGAGGGCGTGGCAGAGAATCTGGCGGGGTGGCTAGAGCACATCGGGGCAGGTGGGGTGCAGCTCCACTGCGGCCCAGCAGTAGGGCTCGTACCCCTTCCGCGTTGTCCGAGTCCTGTCCACCCGGCTCAATGCCAGACCCCGGGTCAGGTTGCTCCTCGTCCAGCCAGGGCTCCGGACTGTGGCCAGCTGAGCACCCTGGTCCCAGTGCAGCCCCGAGGGGCAGCCAGCTGCGCACCCAGTTGACCCTGGGCGCTGTGTGCCCGCACCCGCCTGCCCTTGTCCACCTGGCCGCTCTGTCTCCAGTCTTTCCCCTTGATCTCCGCCTCCCGCTGGCTGCTGAAGCGAGGGGAGCTCTTCCTGATGGAGGAAGCTGGCATTTTCAGGAAAATCGCCAGCCGGCCCACCTGCTACCTGTTCCTGTTCAATGACGTCCTGTTCATCACCAAGAAGAAGAGGTGGGTTGTGGCTGGCTACCCTGGGTGGGGAAGCTGGAAGCCAGGAGGGCCAGGGAGCAGCTGCCCCTTGAAGCTGTGTCACACCGTAGAACAGAGTAGCCGCACGGCTCCTACGGGCAGTCGGGCTCCCTCAGGCCTCGGGGACCCGGAAGTGGGAGCCCCCACCCCCGGGCACCAGGGCAGGGATTAGCTCTTAGGAGCACTGGGCTGGAGCCTCACGACCACCTGTGTCCCACAGCGAGGACAGCTATGTGGTCCAGGACTATGCCCAGCTGGACTACACGCAGGCCCAGAAGCTGGAGCCCTTGGAACCATCGCTGCCCGGGGCCGGCAGCCGCGGCTCCTCTGTGCCCCACCCCTTCCAGGTGACCCTGCTGCGGAACAGCGAGGGCCGCCAGGAGCAGGTCCTGCTGTCCTCAGACTCCGCGTAAGACAGGAGGGAACCAGGGAGGCTTGGGGGGCAGGAACCCTGCTCTGCGGGCTGTATCTGGGTAGCAGCTGTGGCTGTTGGTGCTCCTGTAGCCCTCAAAGGCCAACCCTGAGCAAAACAGCCGGTCTGCATGGTGCTTGTGTTCCCAGAGGGGACACCAGAGTGTGCAGTGACCAGAGGGCGGGAAGGGTGAGGTGGTGAGGGAGCCTCAGTGTGGGCGGGGGTGGGAGGCTGTGAACGGGGCAAGATGCTCTCAGAGTGGCAGCACAGCCCTGCGGAGGTCCTGGGGTAGGGGCCATGGAGCAGCGGTGGGGTGCACAGCAGGGGCCGGGGCCCAGGGCCCAGGGGCAGTGAGCAGATTGGAGCAGGCAGCCTGCAGTGCGCAGAGCAGGGGCTGGCCCAGGCCACAGCGCTCGGGCCCTGTAGAAGGAGAAACAAGGCCTCACTCACCCTCTCCCTGGCCTCCAGGAGCGACCGGGCCCGGTGGATCACAGCACTGGCCTACAGGGAGAGGCAGAGGCAGGGCCCCACCAACAAAGGAGGTGAGAGTGGGTGCCGGCCCGGGGCCACCATGCCGCAGCCGGGCCACACGAGCCCTGTCCCCTCTGCCTGGGGAGGCCCTGGGCCTGCGCCCTCACTGTGCTGCCTCCCCAGAGCTGCCCCAGGTGGAGGTCACCAAGGCCTACTTTGCCAAGCAGGAGGATGAGATCACCCTGCAGCAGGCTGACGTGGTGCTGGTCATGGAGGAGGAGGATGGTGAGTTTGGTGCAAGCTCCCTTCAGAGGGATGCGGGCGCTGGTGTCCCCAGGCCCAGGCCCCAGGGAGCAGCCTGCCTCTCACGGCCCTCGACCTGTGCTCAGGCTGGCTGCACGGAGAGCGGCTCCGTGACGGAGAGACGGGCTGGTTTCCCGAGGACGTCGCGCGACGGATCACCAGCCCCGTGGCCGTGGAGGGCAACGTGCGCAGGATGGAGCGGCTGCGGGTGGAGACTGACGTGTAGCAGCACAGCCCCGTCCCGACCAGTGCATGGCCCTGCCAGGCTCCCGCTCCGCAGGAGGAAGAGCTTGCCTGCCCTCGGAGAGGAGTCCAGCCCCCCGCTTCTGGCTATAGCGCCCCCACCTGGCGGGGCCCCCATGGCCGCTGTAGGAGACATGGGGATTGAGGACCACTGCCACCATCCCTAGGACAGCCTGGGATGTCCCGAGGGGACAAGAAAGACCCTTGTGGTCCCAGTGGTGCCCACGCTCTCATCTGGGGGTGCAGGAAGGAGGGAGGGAGCTGCAGAGCCAGCAGAGAGACCTCAGTGCTGAGCTTTTAAACATTAAACTATTTCTTTAAAACTTGGGTTTCCACAGTGAGCCTGAGCCCAGGTGGGGCCCATACGTAGCCACATGTGTCCCCGTGAAGCCCCCCAGGTGCTGTGGGCTCAGTGCTGGTTCCTGGCTCTGGCCTGTCTGCCCCCTGGCCAGAGCATGGTGGGCAAAGCCCTGCTGCAGTGCCGGGACCAGGGTGGCCGCAGCCGGGCCTCGAAGGGCTTGGGCCCCTTGGGTGGCCTGCTGCTAAGCGCTGCCTCCACCCCTCTGCCTCCCCATCAGAAGAGGGAGACGATGAGGTCTCGCCCGCCCCCAGCCTCTGGGGCCTTCCAGTTCCTGAGCTGAGGAGGGTGCTTGGGTAGTGTTATTGGGTGGGGTCCCCTATCACACACTGGAGAATATGCCCTGATCTCGCTGGGCCCGGCTTCTGTCTGGGAACCAGGTTTCATCTTCCCAGGCACAAAATGCAGATGCAGGAGGTGGTAGAGTGGTCAGGGACCGGCCACGCAGGGGCTCTGCACCATGAGGGTCGAGTCTGGCAAAGCCAGGCTGGGGTCTGATCAGTGGCTTGCAGGGCCAGCATTGCAGAGGTGTGCTCTGGGGGCACTGGAGCCAGGGCAGCCCCTTCCCTTCCCAGGACAGCTGGGCAGGCTGTGGGTGGCGAGCACACATGAGCTCAGGACTTCATGTGCCTGCACTTGGCTGGTGGGAACAGGCACGGGGCACCCTTAGAGCCTGGCTGCCCTGATGCCACCTGCTTCTCAACCCCGCAAGAGGGCCAGGGCTCAGGACAGTCAGAGTCGTCCTAGAGGAGAGCTCAGCCCCACCTCCATGGCAGCAAGCCCTGCAGAGTGGGCTTGGGGCTGCGAAGCCCGGACCTGACTCAGCCGTCCTCGCTGGTGTCCAGGCCAGGGGGCTCGGGGTAGTCCGCACATGGTGAAAGCAGCTGCAGCCACAGCAAGGCCAAGCACGCAGCCTGGCGTAGGGGCCAGCCCAGGGTCCCCGGTGATCTCTGGCGCCAGGTGTCCAAACAGCATCCCTGGCCCGACCCTCTGGGCCCCCCAGCTCCGCAGCTGTCACAGCCAGGCGTGAGCACGTCTTCTCTCTCAGACACCTTTGACCTTGGTCTGTCCTCCATGTCTGGGGGCCACTGCTCCCCACCCCGAGAACAATCCTGCTGCCCCTGTGTGGCCAGGACAGATCTCAGCAGGGCCTGTCCAGTGGGGTGGCCAGGGCACGTCCTTGACTGTGAGGACCCTCCTGTTGCAGATAGGGAAACTGAGGCAAAGGTGTGCTACCTGCAGCTGGGGTCAGCGGACTTGCCGGGATCTGTGGAGGCTTCTGATGACGTTAGCCAAAGCCAGGGAGGCCGTGCCTGGGGAGCAGGCACTGAGGTGCTGCGGGGTGAGGCGAGGGGGCAGCAAGAGCCCTTCCCAAGGTTACCCTGCAAGGGAACCACAGCCAGGGCAGCTGGTCAGGCCGCAAGCCCGAGCGCCCAGCAGGGGAGAGGCGGGACACGGGAGGCAGCCGGCCCTTCATCAGGAGCAGCATGGAGCCCCTCACAGCCACAGTGGCTGCTCCCCTGACCTCAGCCAAGTAAGCGGTGGAGTGCTGGTGGCACAGAAGGGGGGCTCGCGGGACCTCAGGATTACCTGCGCAGCTCTGCCATTCGGTGGTGCCCTCGAGTGCCCCCTGTTGGCCAAGAGTGGCCCTGCTGGTCAGGCTTGCACTGAGTCACTAAGCTGGAGGGCTCCAGCAGCACCTCTGGTGTCCAGACACCCCTGTACCTCTCTTCGGGCTGAAACTTTTGCTCCCTGGCTTCCTCCTGCAAACCTCTGACCCTAGAAAGGTTCCACCCTGCCCTCAGCCATTCAGGATCTGTGTGTTCAATGGTCCAGACGAGCTCACTGCACGTGTGGGACACCAGGCCCCGGCCACCACCTGTGGCCTTGACTGCCCCACATGGAAGGACGAGGAGAGGACATCTGTACACCACCTCCACCCTCTGCTGTCTGAATTTGTTCAGGCCTCCTTCCTAGGTCTGTAGAAACTCTGGGTTGGGGGGTGATAGTGCACTGCCCGTAATCCCAGCACTCAGGAAACTGAGGCAGGAGGATTGCTGTGAGTTCAGGTCCAGCTGGAGCTGCACAATGAATTCAAGGCCAGCCTGAACTGCATAGTGAAATCCTGTCTCAAAAAGATAAATAAATAAATACATTTTTGGAAGAGTGGAAAGAGGAATCAGCTGCCAGACTCAGTCCCAGGTATTTTCCTGTTCACATGCTGAGCAGTGTCTTGAGTTGTCTAGCTGGTTACGGCTGCGGTTGAGAGCGAGTGGCTTCCGCAGGCTTTGCGTGTGCCGTGCGGTGCGTGTGGTTTTGCCACCAACCATGCCGAGTCCTTCCGGCAACCTGCTGCCCTTCTGGGATTTCCAGAAGCAGAGGAGCCCGCGCCCCACCCGCTCCGGTGGCCGGCTCCACCCCGCAAGCTCTCAAAGCCAGCTTGCTTCTCCCAGTGTTTCCGCTGGCAGGGCCACCAGGCTCTGCAGGGTGGGGAGGTGCTGAGACCGTGTGATGTGTTCCAGTCCTTGACCTGGCCCAGGTCCAGGGCACCCCACGCAGAGCCAGCAGCCACCGCTGCAGAGCCTACATCCTGCGGGAAAGACACAGAGGCACAGCACAGTCGTTCAGGAGAGATGACAGTCACTGCGGTGGGTGCAGGAGATCGCTGGGATGCAGGGCTGGGACGGAGCTTTGCCCGTGACCACAAGCAAGGTCACCTCTGCCAGGCGCCCGAGCGCCCAGCTCCAGCCAGGTGCAGACCTCCCCCTCCCAGCCTGCCCCTCGCCCCGGGAACGCCTTGTCCTCCATCAGGCTGTTACTTCCAGGGCTTCTTTCGACAGCAGGTGTCCAGCAGGATTCCTGCCCCCGCGCGAGGCGTCCACAGTGGCGCCCCCTGCCCCTGGTTTGCGAGTCGCTTCTAGTGGCCCCGCAGAATGAGCTAGTGAGGTAGCTGCCTCGTCTGCAGCTTCTGGACCAAGTGGTAGTAGCCAAGTTCACGGTTCCGAGGGCTGGTGCACGGCTGCCGGGGACATCGGGGCTGGGCAGTGGGGGGGGGCCGCCCCTCTGGCCGCATAGCTTGAGTTCCTACGGTCCTTTCGGCCTGTTTCTCTTTGATCTATGCTTACTCTCACCCTGGCATTTTGCCTCCCCCCAATGTACGCATCTTCCTGCTCTGAGTCACTGGTCCATGGTCAGTCGTCATTTTGAATATTGCATATACAGTTGATTTGTGCCTTTTTTCTCACTTCATGTTTCAAATGTAGGTCTCCTAGGCTTATTAATCTTTGAAGAAACTTTTGGTTTTCTTTCATGCTCCAGGTACAGCTTGCCTCATATTGCAAGGGCCTAGATTCCACGCAGTGCCACACACACACACACACACACGTTCATTTTTCAAGCACTGAGGAGTACACAGTGTACTCACAGCTGCGGTGCTTTTCCCGTGCATCCTAGGCCCTGCCCCACGCCCCTTGGGCTGTCCTTGTGCCCTTCGGCTAGGTCTCTATGGCCCCGGTTCCCATGCTGTGGGGGTTGGCTCTGGGCCCTCCCCATGACTGTCCCTTGAGGGATTCCTACCCTATTCCTGCACATGTTACACAGCCTACTCATTCATGTGTATGAGTAGAAATGCGTGCATGTAGAATATGCAATTATAAACAGATGCATATATCACGGTGTACTGAAGTTTATTCAGATTCTTGCTGTTGCTCTCTCAACCTGTTTATCTTTGTAAAGCGTATATGAAGCCTCCAGCTGGAATCTGTCATATTCACAGAGCGCTGTGGATTTTGAGCCTGCTGGATGTCTCTGTACTCTGGACAGCTGCGGTGCTTTTCCCGTGCATCCTAGGCCCTGCCCCACGCCCCTTGGGCTGTCCTTGTGCCCTTCGGCTAGGTCTCTATGGCCCCGGTTCCCATGCTGTGGGGGTTGGCTCTGGGCCCTCCCCATGACTGTCCCTTGAGGGATTCCTACCCTATTCTTGCACATGTTACACAGCCTACCTTCCTGCCCTCCACAGATGGACACAGGTGTCCCCAGGGTCCAAGCGTGGTGTCAGTGTCCCTGCATATCCGCCTGCCTTAGCACGTCTGCATGTGGCTTCACCACAGGACACATGACTTTCCCCTTCACCTGCCCGTCCACACTTTCATACTGTGGCCCCGGGGTGCCCTTGTGGGTTAAGAGTACTGCATTTTTCTTAATTACTAAGGCACATGGAAATGTGGGTGATAGCCCACAGCTCCCTCCTGGGCCCCTCACTCCCAGAGCTGAAGAACACACTCCAGGAGACTCTCAGAGCAGCCTACCAGCGGCCAGAAACCCGGGTCTCTGTGCTTTGTGACAGTTGAGCTGGCATGAAATTCAGGCTTCAAAATTCTTTGACATCTTGAGACCTGGACCAGGGGCAGGGAGGGGGGCAATCTGGGCAGAGGGTGAGTTCACCAGCCTCGCAGCAGGAAGGGACGTGGGATCCCTAGGGCCTCATAATTTCCTTCCTAGAGCCTCCTGTCCGCCAGGCACAGTGGTGCACACCTGAAAACCCAGCACTTGGGAGGCTGAGGCAGGGGGCACCTGCACATTGCAGGTCAGCCCAGGCTTCATAGAGAGACCCTATCTCAAGAAAGGCGAAAACAAAATGAATGAAATCACCCCTCAGTCTGGCCCCGCTCCTCCTCTTCCTCCAGAAGTCCTCTTTGCGGCCACACTGCAGATGTTCCCTACACTAAGGACCTACCTGTGCAGACTGACAACCGAGGCGCACCTCTGGGATGACCGCCTGCCCTCTGTGGGTGCTGTCCTGCAGCCCAGCTTACAGACCCTCACAGTCTTTTCTGTGCAGTGCGCCCTGTTCATACCGCTCGGGGATTTCACTGGTCGCGCTGTGCAGTGTGGCACTGAGATCAGACCTCTGTCACCACAGCACTGCACATGAGAGCCTTGCAAACGAAAGCAAGTGATCGGGTCAGAGTTTCCTGTCACCACTCCCTTTTTCTGAACACTGTAATGTGCATGCTCTACACAGCGCCTCATCCAGTGACCAAGTCACAGGCCTGGCCCCCAGGTGCTAAGCGAGGAGAGCCTGAGTTTTAGACTCCGGAAGTGCTGTTTCGCCTCGTCCATGGAGCTGAAACCTCGCTGACTGCAACCTGCCAGTCTCCACTGCCGTAGGCAGACGCCGGCCCTGCCACCGGCTTCCGGGTTCTCTCTGTGAGCCCACACAGCTCCAGGGAGGGAGTCCTCAGCTGGCAATCCCAGCAGCTCAGCACACTCCAGGGTCATCCATTTGCCTTCTGGGGCTGCAGTACCCTGCTCCTGCATCACTGTACCGCCCCGCCACCCTGACCCTCTGTTTCCTTGGCAGACTAAATGCAAGCCACTGCTGATCTGGGTTCCTCTGTCCTGGAGGGCGACGGGGCCCTTACTGGAACCCTCCTTCCTGTGCCCTGCAGTGTCCTGTGCCCCAGGCATGCACCACCTTGGCTGGTATTGGAGGGTCGGGGGACCCCAGGGCCACCTCCTCCTGGTGGCAGGTGGTGGCAGAGTCACAGGCAGTGTCCCTGGCCACTGTTCAGGTCCACACTCTCCCCTCCAGCCACTCCCATCTGGAAACACACCCACGCGCTGTGCCCAGTAGCTTCACAGCCTCCAGGCCTGGGTGGTCTCTCCCAGGGAGCCCACGCCCCTTCCTGCTGCGAGGCTGGTGAACTCGCCCTCTGCCCAGGCTGCTCCCCTACCTGCCCCTTACTCTGGTCCCGGCTTGGTGCTCATGGCCCCAACACCGGCCACCTTCTGGGTCTGGGGCATCTCAGCTGACAGTGTGTTTTATGGGTCCATGTGCCTGTGCCAGGGCAGCCTTGCATCCCCATCTGGCCCTGGAGACCAGGAGAGGCCCCAGTACTGTCAGCACCTGCCTCAGTCTCCCTAGTTAGGGGCCAATTCCTGTCCCAGAATCTCCAAGCCCACCGGCTGGGGGGAACCCTGAGCATCCACGCCAACACAGACACGGCCACAAGGAAGCTGCCTGCTCCTTTAACTCACGGCACCACACCAATCTGGGGTCCCCCACGGAGACCCCTGGGCCAGCCACCTGAGGCGGGCTTCTTCGGAAAGGTTGTTTCCAGCTGACCCGGGCTGCAGCAGTACTGCCCATAAATACATTTACATAAACGTGGCTGGGCTCACGTCCAGCTGGACAGGTGGCCAGCTGCAGCAGTCCAGGCTAGCACCACCTCCTGGGGTCCTGACCCAGCACCAGGGACAACAGCCTGATGGCACCAGGCCACAACTCGGGTCCTGCCAGCAGCAGGGCCCTGGCAGCCCAAGAGGCCATGAAGCCCTCCACAGGGGCCAGTGGCTGTCCACATGTTCATGTGTGTCCTCAGTTGTGACCAGAGGCCTGTGTCCCTTGGTGGCACCTGGTGCAAAGGCATCCGTTCCAGGAGGCTCCTGAGCTAATGCTTCGTGGTCCTGCTGCTGAGCTGGGGTGCTGTGGTGCTGGAGGCTGGCTGTGACCCTGGGGTCCAGGAGAGGAGGGTCAGTGCGGGGTAGCCAGCCATGAGAACTCCCATGCCCCTCAGTCCCAGCCCTGTAGGGACAGCCCGTGTCTGAGGCCCAGGTCAGGAGGACATCCAGCACGGAGGCGGTGGCCCCACAGGGCACTCTCCGACCCCTTACCTGTGCCCTGAGCTGGAGACAAGGTGTCAGGGAACTGGGGGAGCCCACCTGCAAGGGACAGACAGCAGTCAGTGTTGGGAGCGAGGCCTGCAGGAACCCCTCTCCTGTCACTTCTATGTGCCCCCCCCATCAACTCCAGGTAGGGGGCAGGAATTTGGGGCCGGGCGGGTGGGTGGGACCCAGGCCCCTGGAACACCCCTAGGCCCCGCCCCCACTGGCTCAGCTTCAGAGCACGCGCAGCCAAGGCTCCCCGCCACACGGCCCTAGCTGTGATACCACACCTGACCACTGGGTGTCGCTGTGTGCAGCATAATGCGACCTCGCTCCGGCCAGCCTGCTGCAGCGCGCGCCCAAAGCCCAACTTGGCTCTTAAGGGCTTGCAAGCAGGTGTGTCTTGAAGACAGAACAGTGGGCACACACGGTATCCAGCTCACACCGGACTGGCCTCCCAGCTAGGCCTCTGAGCTGCTCCTCCCCACTGGCCTGTCTACCGCCACTGGCCTGGGGAGCCGACCAGCGGAATCTCGTGGGCCCCTGCGCTGGCTGGAGCACAGTGGGCAGCCCACGTTCGCTGCAAGTGGAGGGCTTGCCCCACGGCGCTCCGGGGCTCAGGGCCACCTCCCAGGCTCTGTGTGGGAGCGGTGGCATGGGCACATCTGGAGCGCATGTCCCTAGCATACACACTGCGCACGCGCCTGAGCCGGCTAGCACGCATCCTGCAGGCACAGCCCTCTCCACTTGGGGGCTCTTGCTGCGATGTACAGCCCGCCTCTGAAGCTGTGTGGGGCTACCTCAGCAGCATCAGGCCCCCAACCCCACGGTGAGGCTCGCACCTGGGTATCTCGAAGGGAGGGCTGGGTTCTCTGGCTGGCCCAGCTCAGCCCACCCGTGGTGCTGGGATGATGGGTGCGCCTTCGGCCAGGGTAGGGACCCTGACTTCCCCTCCCCGAGAGCCCCGCCCTCGACTCACCTTCCTGGCATTTGGGCCCCGTGTCACCGTCCACACAGTGGCACTGCCCGCTGACAGGGTCGCAGTCAGCTCCACCCCTACAGTCGCACTGCAGGGCACAGCCCGGCCCGAAGCGGTTCCCTCTGCACGCTGCGGGGTGAGAGGTTGGCTGAGGCTCGGGCAGCTCCTGCCTCGGCCCTGCCTGTCTGGGCAGCCCCCACGTGGCAGCCAGGGCGCTGAGTGCAGCTCTGTAGACAGAGAAGTGCCAGCCTGCGCATGTGCCTAGAGGCGCCACTGAAGGCTGCCTGGGTCTGCCTGACAGGCGCGGGAGCCACAGGGGCAGGAACGGCCATCCTCCTGTGCGATTCCTCGCCCATGGTGCCAGAGCAGACGTTTGTCCTCTCAACTAAGGCATTCCACGATCGAAGCCCTAGCCCCCAAAGGGCACCTGCCCTGGGGCACAGCGTCGGGCCAGTGGGCACTGGTGGTGTTGACCCCATTGGTGGTATCTGTCTCTGGTGGGGACTGCCCCTGCCCACGGGATGTCACACTCACTCTGGTCACACGTGGTTCCCGTGCGTCCCGGCGGGCAGAGGCAGCGGCCGTTGGTGGGGTCGCAGGGCACCCCTTCACTGCAGTCACAGCGCCGGTGGCAGCCCTCTCCGAAGGAGCCAGGCTCGCATCCTGGTGAGGCAGTGGGCTCAGATTCCCTCCTGCCCCGCACCAGACTGACAGGGCCCGTGGGGTGGCACAGAGCACTCACCCTCCTCGCAGTGCTGGCCCTGGAGGCCAGCAGGACACAGGCAGTGGCCATGGACCGGATCGCAGGGGACGCCGTGGCTGCACTCACAGGCCTGCTTGCAGCCCACGCCATGGAAGCCGTGGGGACAGGCTGGGGGAGGGGACGCTGGTTACAGCAGCCAAGGGCAGTAGGCAGCGGGACCCTCCAGCTTGCTCGGGGTGAGTGAAGGATGGTAATTTGGAGCAAGAGAAGCCCCTGTGCTGCCCCCGCCCATCACAGCCCCGGCATCCCGTGGGGACTTCCGGAAGAGCAGAGAGCTCCCTATCGTGCATGGCCAGCCTCCCCGAATTTCCCACATGACCCCACGCAGGGGCCTCTGGCCTTGGAAAGTGGCTGTGGCAGTGGTGAGGCCAGGGACTCACGGTGCTCGCAGGCTGGGCCATAGAAGCCGGGGCTGCAGTGGCAGGTGCCCGTCATGGGCTCACAGGTGCTGTTGTGGTGGCATAGGCACTCCAGGCGGCAGGCGGCCCCGTAGCGGCCCTGGGGACAGGCTAGGAGCACAGGGGAAGGGTGGACTCCGCACCATAGCAGCCCAGGGCTCCCCCTCCCGCCCCGTGCACAGGGCACGCTCCAGCCACTCACCCTCCTCGCAGTGTGGCCCTGTCCAGCCCAGGCCACAGGAGCAGCTGCCAGTGGCGGCGTGGCACAGGCCTCCGTTCTTACAGCTGCACTGGCGCTCGCAGCCCTCACCAAACTGGCCCAGGGTGCAGCCTGAGGGCAGAAGATGGGTGATGCTGGGGCCGCAGCAGGGCTGGGTGTCTTTACAGCAGAGCCCGTAACAAATGAGGCCGTGGCCCCCCAGGCCACATACAGCTGGGCGTCCCAGACAGGTCAGGAGGCTTCCTACAGGGGTGGTGTCCAGCCCAGCCCGCCACACGTGGGAGCCAGGTACACGTCCAGCCTCAGAAGCAGTATGACCATCTGTGGATGTGGGGGTGGGCCCCGTGACCTGACACCCCCCTGCTGACCACCAGTGTCCTTCCTGGAGGTAGTACAAGGCCAGGAAGCACCTGACCTTGGCCACACAGGCCCCTAGGGCCTTGGTGTGCATGTGAGTCCTCAGAAGGCCATGGAGGGACCGGGTAAGTCCAGTGGCGCAAGCCGTAACCACTCCTACAACTACCTGCTTCCCTGCCGCGGCCTGTTCCTGGCGCCCTCTGCCTTCCTCTATCCACAGAGAGAAAACAGCCACTCCCCCAGGTCACAACTCACAGCCCCCACAGCCAAGAATGCAGACAGGTCCCTGGGCAGAGGTAGGGCTAGACGGGGTAGGACAATTCTCCACCCTTAAGACAGTGCCATCCAAAGAGCCCAGAACCACCTCTTAGCCCAGGGTCCCCTGGTAACCCACTGTGGCTGCAGTGTGAATGTGCCACCCAGAAATAGCTGAGTGACACTGGCAAAGGGCCCAACCACCCCCTGGGGAACAGCTGAGTGACACTGGCAAAGGGCCCAACCACCCCCTGGCAGCCACTCACCGAGCTCACAGTAGACACCGGTCCTCCCAGGAGGGCAAGCACAAGTGCCAGTCACAGAGTCACAGGCTGCCCCTTGCCCACATCTGCACACGTGGGCACAGTTGGGGCCAAAGTAGCCCTGTGGACAGGCTGCGGACATGGGACAGGACAGGATCAGATGGGGCCCGGGGGACCTGTGTCTGTCCAACAGGGTGGCGCTTCCAGCTCTGGCCCCTCCATCTGCACGTCCTGCTGGGATCCCAACCTGTTCTGTGCAGACTCACTGCACCTCCTGCCCCTCAGTAGAGGAGCCCCCACAGGGCTCAGGTGAAACATGGCTGAGGGACACAGGTCACTCAGACCCCAGGGATTGGCCTCTCTACTTAGTTCAGCCTGGAGGAGGGTCCAGCAAGGGGCGGGAGGCACTCACAGAGGCTGCAGTCTGCCCCAAGGAAGCCGGCGGAACAGCGGCAGGCCCCTGTGGCCCCATCACAGGAGCCCCCATTGAAGCATCTGCACGGCTGCTCACAGCTGGGCCCATAGCGGCCGAGGGGACATCCTGCAGGGAGAGGGGCTGCTCTGCCAAAGGGCAAGCGCAGAGACGGCCCCCAGCACCCCAACATATCCATGTCACACCCCCACTCCCACCCAGTGGGACTCTGGGCAGGCTGGCACTCACGCTGCTGGCAGCCGGGGCCATGGTAGCCGGGGGCGCACGTGCAGGCCCCTGTAGCTGGGTGGCAGACCCAGTTCAGGCCAGGACAGCGACACAGCTGCCCACAGCCCTCTCCGAAGGTGCCTGGAGCACAGGCTGGAGCAGGCAGGGGGTCAGGGCTGGGCCAGCCTCCGGAACAGGCGCCCCCAAGTCTCCCAGTCGGCCCTCACACCTACCGCGCTCACAGCCAGGCCCAGTGAGGCCGTGTGGGCAGTGGCACACTCCGGTGACATGGTGACATGAGGCCCCCGGCAGGCAGCGGCAGCGCTGGGCACAGCCGTCTCCAAACCAGCCACGCTGGCAGGCTGTGGGGACAGGACAAAGCCCTGGCCATGCATGAGGGACCAAGGACAGCACAGCCCTAGGACCCACCTTGCACGGGCAGCTGTCCAAGGCTGGCCCTTTGGGCTGTGCTCACCATCCTCACACTGCAAGCCCCTCCACCCGGGAGGGCAGAGGCAGGCCCCTGTGACATGGTGGCAGGTGGCTCCCCGCCGGCAGGCGCAGCGCTCCTTGCAGCGAGCCCCAAACGTGCCCTCAGGACAGGCTGTAGAAGGAATGAGAAGGAAGGAGGGCGGTGCCCCAGGCCTCAGGGCCCTGACCAGGGGGCGGACATGGGACTCGGGGGCCAGGTCCCTGCCAGGCTCCCCAAAGGTCTGCGCCTGGCTGCCCGGGCTGTCCAGAGGCTGGGCTTCCGAGAAGAGGTGGCCAGCAGGGCCTTGTGCACCTGGGGCTGGGGCCGCAACCCCGATGCCCCTGTCTTGACTGCACAGGCTCAGGCTGGCTGGGTGGGTCCTGCCTTGGGCACAGAGGCTGCGGCCTGTGCCCTCACGGGTGCCCCGGCTGACGCAGGCTTCAGAGCAAGGGTGAAAGGCCCTTCAGGTCCTCCTTCCCAACACTCCACCAGCTTCCTGCCCCAGGCAGGAGGAGGGCAGCACAGACCCTCTCGGGACCCTGCAGCTCAGGGAGCAGCCCCACCTCCCACCCAGCGACAGAGCGCCTCTGTGAGGAAGGCCCGGGCACCTCACTCACGGCTCTGACACTTGTCCCCTGTCCAGCCGGCCAGGCACAGGCAGTGGCCCGAGTGCTGGTCACAGAGTCCCCCATGGAGGCACCCGCAGCTCAGCTGGCAGCCAGCCCTGTGGTGTCCTGGGAGGCACTCTGTGGGCACGGGGCGGTGGTGAGCGTCTGCTGCCTGGAGCAGGGCCCCTCGGTGGCCCCACCACCTGATAGCCCACCCTGACTCCCAGTGCCCACCATTCTCGCAGGCCAGCCCGGTCCAGCCCTCTGGGCACATGCAGTGGCCGGTGACAGCGTCACAGCTCCCTCCATTCTGGCACAGGCAGGTGTGTTGGCAATTTGGGCCATACTGCCCCGCAGGGCAGGCTGTGGGGGAAGGGAGCAGCCTGCAACATTGGACTGGCAGGACCCTGGGGGCCTGCAGCCCAGTACCCCACAAAGCTCAACACCAGTGCTTTGGGACCTTGCCAGGGCTGCTCCATGGTGGCTGACCCTGGCCTGCCCTGGACCCACCACCCCCAAAAGCCATGGCCCTCGGTTCTAGGCAGCTCCCTCCTCTGAAGTCCCAGCACCGCCCACATACTGTGCAGCCCACGCTCACAGAGACCACGAAAGGGCCCAGCAGGAAGCAGAGCTTACCCTGCAGACAGGCAGGCCCCATCCAGCCGGGCGCACAGAGGCACTGCCCGTGCACAGGGTCACAGGACGCCCTGTTGGAGCAGGCGCAGACCTGGCTGCAGTTGGGGCCATAGGTGTGGGCTGGGCAGGCTGCAAGGGAGGGGACAGTCAGAGGCCGCAGCACAAGGGTTCTGCAGCGGGCACGGCCGGCAGCGGGGCCCCACTCTCCCCGCCCCTGGTCTGGGCTGCCTTCATGGAGAACAGCCACACCACGGGAAGACTCGGTTTCCAAGGACCAAACTGCTTGGGGGACACCCAGGACAGGACCGCAAGGGCATCTCCCACAGAGGCTCCAGCCCCTCACGCACTCTGGGCGCAGCGGGGGCCCCAGCGGCCAGCTGGGCAGATGCAGGAGCCGTTCACAGCGTCGCAGGTGGCCCCAGCGGAGCAGTCACAGGTGTCGCGGCAATCCACCCCGAAGAAGCCAGCCGGGCAGGCTGCAGGCGGGGTTGACCATGAGAAGAGCTGGGTGGGGGACCCCACCTGCTGTGCGGCCTGCCCTTGGCCTTCGCCCCACTTACCACGTTCACAGAAGCTGCCCCTCCAGCCGGGTGGGCAGGTGCAGGCCCCACTGATGTGGTCACAGGTTCCCCCGTGCTCGCACCGGCACCGCCGCCCACAGCTGGGCCCAAAGTAGCCCTGCGGACACTCTGAGACACACCGCCCCATGCACCATCAGCCAGGGGCTGGGGTCTGACCAGGGCCTGAGGACAGGGAGGGCCCACCCACAGCACCTTGGGGGGTGCACAGTCCAAGGGCCCAGGGGTGTAGAACAGGCGGTGCCTCTCCCACCTGCCACCTGGCTGAGGCCCCACACGACAGCAGGCGGGTGGGCCCCGGCAAGATCAGCAGGCGCACGAAGGCCGTGCGCACGCGCTCCTGGGCTGCCCCAGCACAGGCACGCCCGTGTGTGGCCAGCCCGAGGCCGGACTCACCCTGCTCGCACCGAGGGCCCGTGTAGCCAGCCTCGCACAGGCACAGCCCACTGACAGCGTTGCAGCTCCCATGGCCCATGCTGCAGTTGCAGGGGTGGCTGCAGTCGGGCCCCCAGTGCCCACTGTCACAGGCTGCAACAGAGCCGGGGGAAGCTGTGGATCCAGGCGGGGTGTGGGGCATCTCAGGGCAGGGCTGGGAGGCCCCTACCTCTTTGGCAGCGGAGGCCGGTCCACCCAGGGGCACAGCTGCAGCGCCCAGTGGCCGGGTTGCACAGCCCCTCGTTGGCACAGGAGCACCTCATTTGGCAGCCAGGCCCAAACCAGCCTGCCGGGCATGCTGCGGGGGTGGGGAGCGTGAGAGCGGCAGCCGGCATGGCCCACCCGCCCCGAGCCACAGGCGGTGCCGCACTCACTGTCCTGGCAGCGGCTGCCCACGAAGCCAGGGCGGCATGTGCAGGCTCCAGTCTTGGGCTCACAGCGGCCGCCGTGTTCACACGCAGGGCAGATCTCCTGGCAGCCCAGCCCCCAGTGGCCCTCGGGACAGTCTAGCCCCCCAGAGCCAGTCAGCCTCCCCCGCTGGTAGGGGCAGGCGCATCCCCAAATGCGTGCCCGGCACAGCACCAAACTCCTCTATGCTCCAGCCAGGAGTGGGCCTGTGATTCCCACCGGGCTGCCAGGGGTCCTGCTGGGGCTCTGGGGCATCCACCCACAGGAGAGAAGCCCCAGCCTCCAAGACAGCTCAACAGAGTCTGCAGAGGCCCAAGGGACCCACATGGGGAGCGGGGAGCCAGCATGTGTCCAGCAGGACCCCTTTCCTGGCTCGGGTTTGGTCCAGGGTGTGCCCTGCTCAAAGCTGCTGCAGAATGGCCTGGAATCCGCAGGGCCAGGGGCTCCCAGTGTGACCCAGGCTGCAGTACTCAAGCATGAGCCAAAGGTGCAGTACCCAAACATGGCCCCAGGGCCCCCTCCTGGAGTCTTGCGGCCGAGGGGGAGGGGTGCAGGCTCCAATGCCTCTCACCTGCCCCGCAGTCGTCCCCGGTCTTCCCTGCTGGGCACAGGCACTGCCCTGTGATCCAGTGGCAGGGGGCCCCCCCACAGGAGCAGGACCCTGAGCAGTTCATGCCGAATGTCCCCGCTGGGCACTCTGCAGAGGAAGCAGGAGGGGCCTCAGCTGCGGCTATGGGGCTCTCTCCCAGGGGTCCTGGCACCATGCCCTGAGCCCAGGCACTGCTCCAGCTCCAAAACGAGAGCTCCAAGTAGACCCAGGCAGGTTCCTGGGATGGCAGGACCCAGGACACCACTGGAGCACAGCTGTGGTGCCCAGTAGCTGGGGGACAGTGCCTTCAATGGCACAAGAGCACCTCATCTGGCAGGGACAGGCAGGGCGGGGCGCCAGCAGGCAGAGCAGCCTCTCCCTCAGGCCGGCCAGCACCCTGGAGAGCTCCCTGTGTTCCTAGGCCCATCTGGTCCTCACAAGGGCTTCCCTGGGTGAGGCCCCAAGCAGGGGGCGCAAGTCCAGGCCACAGCCTGGTGTCCTGGGCAGGTCTGACCTGACCCCCGCAGGGCCTCAGAAGGCCCCAGCTGAGCAGCCCGCGGGCCCTGGGAGAGCCCACTTCACGCTGCCCAGGGCCACCCTGCTTCCAGACGAGGCAGGTGCCCGCCTAGCCGCACAGCACAGCTCCACAGGCCGTGACAAAAATGAGCCTGACACAAGGGTGGGTTCTGGAGCTCCGTGGGGACTCAAGAGACACCGCACACGTACCCGGGGACACCCAGCACAGCTGGCAAGTGTGCAGGCGCACGGCGCACGTGCAGCTAGGCGTCTGCGCAGCTTGGCCCAGGAAAGGGGCCTCAGGGGCCCTGGGCACGGGGCAGCACTGGTTTCCAGACAGTGGGGAGCCCTCACTCTATGAAAGTACCTGTGTCGATGCCTGTGACCACCCTGGGTGCCCTGGAGGCCTTAAACTAAAACAGGGAAAAATGAAGGAAAAAGTGGAGGACTGGGGACAGGGAAGGTGGGACAAGGGACACTGGACACTGCTGAATGTGGCAAGAGAGCACATGGCCATAGGCAGCCCCCAGAGCCGGCAAGCACAGCGCGGGTTAGGCCCTGGCTCAGGACGCTGGGACCCTTGGACCACTGGAGGCGAGGTAAGGGGGCAGCATAAGGAGGCTGGAGGCGCTCGGGTCCCCTCTGCCCAGGCTGGCCGGGGGCGCTCGGGTCCCCTCTCTGCCCAGGCTGGCCGGAGG